>JAGTTH010000007.1:0-237394 GCA_022606485.1 Agraylea sexmaculata | reverse complement strand
CATATAAATTAGTGATTCTAAACGTAATATAGGTTGATATTTTTTTAAGGTTAACTTTTTTAAAAGTAAGATTGTTTTGCAGAAAATTATTGAACAATTATTATTAAACTTTTATTTAAAATTTATAACCGATACAACATTCGAATATAATCAGTTTTATTTTATTAAGGTCTGTTCCGAATCACTTGTATTGTAGCCTTTTATACAAATGCAATTCACTTGTGAAACTCTATCTGCAAACAAATCACAATGCCAAATCCGTTTTCGAAAGCAAATACTACATTTTGTGAGGTTACGACTTATTAAAATTGGTGTATCGAGTAACGAACCAGACGGTTTATATGGCTTCGTGTGAGTCCTATTTTGAGGTTCACATTTTATATACATTTCTAAAACCTCTGTGGAAACTGAAACTAGTTTTCCAAATCAACTGAGAGTATATTCTGAGAGAATATAAATTCGGTAGATTTTTGTAGGCACTCTTTAAGACCGCTATTCTTTGGGTGTGGATTTTATAAATGCTGTTCACAAGTAAAATGAACTTTAAAATCTCACAGTGATCTTTAGATAAACAAATAAAGACATAGAAGAATATTACATTATACAATAGCTAAATTTCAAATTAAAGCTTATGTATCATTTTTTAACAATGCAAGAATTATAGTATAGAGCTTTATATAAAATGGTAATTAAAGTTTCTTGGCACACACTGCTCAATCATATTTTATTATTAAAAAGTATTTTTAAAATGTCACCCCAATAAAAAATCAAGACTTTACATTCAAAAAATATTTATAATTAATTACATATTGTGTATATTATTAGATGGAAAACGTTTGATTGTAGAGCTCGACTATACTTGGGTACAAATTTCAGTATTAATTGTGGTTAACCATGTCATTCCTCAAATTACATATCACCCAATAACAGAGTTACAAGTAATCTCATTTAATTAGATCTAAATATTATTGATACAATTAATTCCTACATCAATAATAAATTGGGAAGATAAAATTATTTAGTTTCAACAGAAATTTGAATGAATAATTTTGGCTTGATTATTCGGTGAAACTTTGGCCGTTTTAAATAATCACTTTTATTGTTTTCAGAGAAGTCGTGTTTGAAATACATTTATTCGTATAATCTCGGTCTTCGAACAAATAGGGTTGGTGAATTTGCAAGCTTACTTATACTTCTATGTATATATTATATATTCAAGATATTCCTATATCCTTGTGATAGGACTTTATAGTGGATATCGTGTTCATGCTTGATGGACTTAATAGTTTTGGCTATGTGAGACATTGGTATTTGTATATCACTATTATTTAGATTGATTCATTTAATATATTAATATTTAAAAAATTTAAATCCTCATAAGAGCTTTTTTATACATTAAATACAAAATAATACTAAAAACGAAATAGAAAAAAAAGAACTTGATAAAAGAAAGTAGTGGTTATACAATCAAAATAATTATGATAAAATATTGCATATATTTAACAAAAAAGAATATAATATTAACTCAAAAAATGTGTGAAAGAGAATTAAATAAATCATATTTATATTTTTTTACCATTTAAAAAAAAATTATACAGACTTGACTAACAACTTAGCGCAACACTACATACATATGTATATTCGTGTATAATTTTTTTTTCTTATTCCAAATTCATCTAAACCAAAATCGTCAATATATTAAAATTTGTGAAAGTGTAACTGGTAAATTATTTTGATAAAAAAGAGAAAATTTAAATTATTTCAAATATTTTATCTATAGTGATTGTTATGTTTACGCATGAAAAATCAATATTTTATGGGAATATATATGACCATTTCATTGAATTTATAATTAAATTTTGTTAATTAATTGGATACATTTTCAAATAAACAATGTATATGTTGATATCATAATGCAAAGCCCAAATGTACAATGGTTATAATGCAAACATTCAACTTCAATAATAACTGAAACTGAAATTACTATTTGATGCTGAAATACGTTGATAAAATTCAACACTTTGCACTTTTGCCATTGGAACTTCTACTATATTTTCATATATTACAATTTCTTTATTATGCATAAGTTTTTACAATGATTGATAGAACAATACATCTTTGGAAATAGACTTACAGAGAGTATTAATCTTTTTACCTATAACTAATATGAGAATGTTTTATTTAAATTTGACATGAATAATGGTATTAAATTATAGAAAGAATGGAAAAAAAATAAAAACCCATTTACAAATTTGAGTATTTTCATAAGCAAGCTAGTTTTATTATAAATATTAAATATGCCTGATTGTGAAATGCTTAATATATTTAAACTGTAGGAATATTAGATGTATGCATATTCAATTTAAAGTTATCTTCCTTCAAGGTATGGTAATATCTTTTAGTTATTGAATTTCCACAACACTTAGTGCAGTTTCAAAGTTTTCCCAATATCCCCATACAATGTGTGTGGAGAAATTTCACTTCAAAATTTTGCTCAATATAATAGAATTAGAGTTATTGAAATTTATTATAAAGATTACTTTTTATTTTATTTTATATAAGCCCTGAGGTTTTTTTTAACAATTTTTTTGACACAACAACGTGTTAATTGTCTGTCGGTGATCTTAACTATTACTAGTTACACAGGTCACCGACTTAATAATCGCCTCAGTATTTACCTTACAATTCAGGAAATCAGAGTAAACCTGGACAAAGGCGATCGATCGGGATTTCACTTTTGTTGGATACTTTTTTGCTAAATTGATTAGAATCCGACTCATTTTATACTAATTTTAAAGTTTTTATTATTTGTAAATTTTGTATAAATACATAGAGTCATAAATACATAGCAATAGTCAGATTTATAAAAAATATTTAATAAATTATTGATGGTTTAGCCTTTATTGTTTCTTATATGATTAATTTTTAAATAAAATGATTAACATAAAAAAAAACACACGCTCATTCACTCATCATTATTATATAAATTGAGTCATTTCATCCCTTTTTTCGATAGATGATGTTCAATATTGTGTGGTACGGAAGTTGGGAGCCAAAATCAATCATTGTAACAAAATATCAACTGTAAACTTCCACAATATGATGATTGATGGCACATTGATGGTAACCTGAATGATATATCAAAATAGAATGACGGGTGTCGTCTTGTCGAGGCCTCACCTTTAATATTAATGCGAAGAAAAGTATGAAAAAGGATTGATTGTTCACATATTCCATAGCAGCATTTATGGTCCCAGAAATATTATCCAAAAATAACAATTTCAATTATTTTGTCAGTCCGACAGTTGAGTGCGGTTTGCATTTGGAAAGGGGAGCTTAAATCATGCAAATTTATGTCAAAACAGAAACATGGAATAAAGTTTAAAATAAAACAGATAATGGGTGATGTGAATAAAAACGAGAGAACTTACAAAGACCCGTTAAGTTGCGTTAACTTTTTTCCAGACATTTTTGAATATTTATATGTTGTCATAAACTTTTTCATTGGTGTTTCATTTTATATTCTTTCTTTATTTATCAGCTTTTCTAAGCAACGCATGAGGTTGAAGTAATGTATGAACGGGGCTGTCTGAATTATATTAATAAAATAATACATTCCTTTTAGAGAAAAGTATATGTCAACATTTTACAAAAATGCCACAGCGAAAAAATACGAATATTTATTCAAAAATCACTTTTCTATAAGCAATAGAGTTACTTCTAGAAGTTCTCTCACTGTTGTTCATATTGACTAATACAAATTGTTCTTCGTCATCATCAGTATCGGTCAAGATTTCATCCACTTTAGATATTTTCGAAGATAATATTTCTATGCTATGTATGTATGTTTGTATAATCTAATAGACATAGATTTGGATTTAAGTAAGAGACAAAGTTCGTGATGGAGCTAGATAAACTATTCACCATTCTAACCCAAATTAACCTATTTTCGTAATATTATGTAATCTAGATAAATTTATTTGATTATTGTTATTTTACAAATAGAATTAAAACTAAATCAATCTTCACCAGCAAGCTGTGAAGGTTTTACCGTAAATAAATCCCACCTTAAAAATATAAAACAAACTTATTAGTTTAGCGAAATAGTAGTTTCCTGTGTAAAAAATGTTTTTTTTAATTCAGCTACGGCAGCTATGTGATTATCTTTGTATAACTATAGTGACATGTTTGAATAAAATCTTTCAGTCAAAACAATATAGGTATTCAATAAAATTAATAAATGTGTGAAAACACGAACAATTGTGTATTTTATTGAATTGCCCAGGAACCAGTTTTTCATAAAGTGGTGTAGTATAAAAATGCAAAATGTAACAAAAAAATAGAACGATCGATATCTTTAACTGGGAATAATATTTTGTATGGCGAGGAACAAAACGAGGTCATGGTACACTTGTGGCTTCTGGCTAAATGTACATACATTCTTTCAATATACGTGGAAAAATAAACTAATAACAATAGTAATAAAAACAATAAAATATTTTAGTAAATCACAATGCAACAAGTTTATAATTAAATTAAATGGCATTTTATAGACTAACTGCTGAATGACGTTCTCAATCCTCACCCTGATAAATTATTAACAAAATCAATAAAAATATTAATTCTTCTCATTAAATGCTTTTAATTATATGCAATTTTATTTAAAATAGAATTTATTTATATAAAACCATGACGATAATGGTTCTTATACATATTCTTTTTGAAAATAAAACATTCTCAGGGCTCTAAAAATCTACATTAAGTTTATTGAATACTTTTAAAATGAAATTAAAAGTGAGCTATTTTTAAAATTTCGTTATTCACTTAGCACTTTTTAATGAACGTTATAAAAGATTAGTGACATCATTTACAAAGCACAGATTAAAAAGTTTTAATTTGCATCCCCACGGTAGTCAAGTTTTCAATCTTACCCTTTGTTTGTTGGTGCAGAAAAGACAGTGAAATATATAATATAGTCATATGGGGAGAGTAGAAAAATCTTTGGAAGGGTGTTGGTTTTAAAGCAACAAATTCGTTTTTGTATAATTATGAGGTCTTCTTTTAATATCAATATAGGTTTTTGGTATCGGATTCCAATCAAAAGTTTATAATACACACCTAACCCGTATTTTATGCACGTAAAACAACTTTTTCTATCATACTTGGGATTGTTATGGAGAGAGTTTGTTACTAACAAACTTTTCCACCTCATCGAATAGAAAATTGAAAAATAGGATTAATAGGTCAATGAAGATATTGCTGCTAATTAATGCGAAGTCTATTTAGTTTGTGATTTTTTAATAAGCTGGGGATTTCATGTCTGGAAAATATGATTGAAAAAAAAAAGTATCTGTGATCGTTATATTTTTTTTATCCACTATCGATATTTTCCATCGTCAATATTCCTCTTCCAATCAAACAGAATAAAAAAACTACCTTCGCACAAATTACTACTACGGTTTTTCAACGTCTCACCAAGGAATATTCAAAAAGCACTTAACTGGATTAAAATTGGTATGATTTAAAAATAATATTTTTGCTATTCATCTCATGACACAGCATGTTTTGTGTGAAGAAAGATTACCAGAAAGATATCTCAGGGGATTTCGGGAATGATATTAATGAAATCCTGATCGATCGTCTTCATCCAGGTTTACTCTGATTTCCTGTTTCGTCGGGCAGATCACAAGTGAGGTTACAGGTTAAATTGTTATAAATTTAAAATCAAATAATAACAGGCAATAAAAAGAACCTTGGGATAAATTATTATACAGAGTAATAACCAAAAGTATGCATTGAAGATTTTATTACCAAATATTTAATAGTTACAAAAACGATAAAAAAGATATAAAAAACTTGAGGCTTCCTTCGATTGGACGGTTCAGAAAAAGTTATAAATATTAAGGAAGATTTTTAAGCATATTCTGAAAGTTAAATATTTCTTTATATTATAGAAAAATAAGATATCTGTAATGAAAATAATACACAAACGAATTTATATAATAATATTAGGTTAGTAGTCACAGTATGAGGTCTAACTTGGGTTCATTTCAGTGTTCACACGTCTCTTACGAAATGTTCATATATCTTAATAAAGATAAAACCGAGTCTTTGACAATGTTGAAGCATTAAACCTCAACCATAGCGAGAGAGTAAGAAGAAAATATATTTTATTGTACAATATTTTACTACATATTTGATATTTCAGCTCAGAGAACAACTTTACACATTTATTGTTCTTTCAGGCGTGACACTTGTCAGATAGTTCGAATCGTTGGTTTTTGGCTAGGATTGATGTAAAAATTAGATATAAGAAATATATATTGAGGCATTTACTGTCCACTTTATAAAATTACATCCTTTCGTAAAATATAGATTATTTAATTAGTTTTGATATTATTTTCCACCTAAATAATTTCACCATTGCAGAGAGAGATAAGAATATATCGGCAAAAAGCCTTTTCATTGACGAACAAGATTGATTATCTGTATCTTTTAAGATAAAATATATTGTTTTTCGGTCTGTTCAGTTACATACTTAAATGGATAAAAATACTAGTAATACTATAATAGAGTTAGATATTTGTTTGGGGCTATTTTATATAAGGGTAAAAAAGTATCTATTCGTCCCTTATTTTTTTCTCAAATATTTTCCACGGCCAAAGATCATCCCTTGTCACATTTGTATTCAGAAAACCCAACGGTGATTTATTTATTTATAAAGAAAATATGTACAGGTTTATCTTATTCATAACGGGCCAGAAAATATCTATACAGGATTCGTAAATACTAGAATAATAATATTTAATTATGTAGATACCTAATGAGCAAGCCTACGTGTATTGAATGTATTATGTATGTTTGGAAGGGAGAAATGAATGAAAATGCCCATAGGCAGATTAATATTGAATAAACCAAGAGTATCTTCGGGGAATGAATAGAGTTTGAACCTTTCTCTATATATAAAATCGACGACCCCAAATCGGTGGCTGCCCTTAAATTGCCCGCGGCCAACTCGATACATTTTTGATTGTAGAAAAATTCTGATAAAAGTTTATCAAGTTGTCCTGAATACGAAAAGACCGAGGCCGTCGGAAACCCTTTTGAAATATTCAAATGAAAATTTAGTATTCACACTTTGAAAAATTTAATCATAGAATATCTCATAATTTAATGTTTCAATTTTCACATAATGCTATAATTTTATTACCAATGATTCGAGTGACTTTTTTACGAGTTTCTCTCTTAAAAGTGTACAGTAATTGTTTTTATATTGAAGCGGATTTATTGGATTCATCGCGTAAAAGTGGAATCGTAATGAAAACGTTTATTGCAGCCTAGTCCATTTTATCAATTGAGTTTAGTTATATCCCAGTATGACCGATGGTCATAAATATTTTATCGCAGCCTTCGTGTTTTTCTAATAAAACTGATTTATTTTCTAATCAAATCTATTATAAATTGTAAGAGGTCTCCACTTAATTAATGTGAGCATTGTTGTAGGAAATCCAATTCAGCTTGCCTCCGCCATTATTATCGCTGTTTTTTAATCTCTCCATTATAAGTGATTGGATGGATTACCATTGTTTTAGTGATAAGATGAATATAGGTCGTTGCTTTAAATTGATAGGTTCGTTTAATTTAAAATACAAAGGGATTCTGAAACTCTTTCATTATCCATTTCCCCATTGACGCATTATTGAAAACGGGCTATCAAATTTTCTCCACCCTATCCGAATTTATTCACATATACGTGGTATTCCTATATATGAGGGTTTATATATAAAAGAGCTAGAGATACCCACAACAGGTAATCCAAAACCAAATATACATTCACGTGAACTTTTGTCCGTGACAGAATTTCAAATAAGTTTTGAAAATACGTGGTGGTTTCGAAATATTTTATAAAAAATAAAGCCTGATGTAAATTTAATCGGATTTTTGCGTATTTAAAGTTTTACCTTTGCTTTTCAAGCATCTAAAACACTAATATTGAATATAAATTTGTTGGATTTATAATTAATATTTTTTCATTTATTCTTTTGGCCATAAAAATTACACAAGGTCATTAACAGAGCGGTCCTTTCCGAAATTATATGACAATAGTGGTTTTTTCAATTAAAGGTATGTAATGAAAAAAAATGAAAATAATTATTAATCTTTAATTGGAATGCACGTTTGCGTATTTGTGATTTTTGCACAAATACTTAAAGAACATGGGCATTTATATATAAACTTACGCTTTGTACATAATACTTAGAAAAAAAGGCGTAAAAAATTCTCTTCGAATATTTAAAAATCCGAGGTTGTTAAAGTGGAAGCAGAAGGTAAGTAGAAATGTTAGTATATTTCTTAGTCGTAAATGTTCCCTGGTAAGTTTTTCACATTTTCTTGTCGCGGTGGGTTTTTTACAGTATGGAAAGGACAATTACTGGCAACATTATTCACAGGAAAACTGTGAGTATAGCTCCCACAAGGAAGGTTTCAACCCCTCAGTAAATATAATACTTTCTACCCTCTATTATTATTATATAATACGAGTATGTCGCACACCCTCGTAGGATTTATTTTTTGGTCTATGGCCAAGTGGTTTATTTTCTATAGTATCCTAAAATATATTACTATCACCGACTTTATCTTATATACAAAAGGAATGTTGAGTTACAGGTTGGGTTCTTTTATATAAATCCGGTTAAATGAACAAGAAACTTGATGAAATCAAGATTTAGGCCCCTCCTTTTACACATTTTTTATTATGTATTATTCATTATATTTATGCGGGTTTGAGAATGTTAAGCCGTTTGAAAATAGCAGAAATTGCGGAGAATAAATTGTATTAAAAATATTTAATTGAAGCAGTCTCTGAGGATTGAATTAAATTGCGTGAAAATTCTCCGAAATCCTTACACAATTTTCGCATTATATCCAACAGCCGTTCTTCGTGATTTTAATAAAAAGAAGGATTTAGAATAATTTTATTTTTGTTGGAGGCATACTGTGGTAAAGGTCGTATATTTTATATAATATTATTTATATCAAATCAATTAAGTATTATGAGTGGTTTTCTGCCTTTGTGTATAAAAAGGGTCGGTAATATAATAATAAATAATCCTGGATATATTGAACATTTACTTCATAAATGATTATATTTTATCTAACCGAAACAGTTTTTGTATGCTTTATATCAATAATAAGCCTGCAGTAGATTTTCATTTGGCTGTCATACAAAATATGAGTATGTATGTTTATAAAGATAGAGTATTTTATGCTTTGGTGAGTTCCTGTGGGCCACATACCTTTCAAGTGCAATTTAAATTTAATAATTTTCCAGCTTGTTGGTATATTTTGTAAACCACATAATAAATTTTTCGTTTATAAATGAAACTCATTACTCATTTTGAAAATAATACGTTTTAGAGGAATAAAGGAATGCTTATTAAATCGCGCTGAAAATATTCCCGCGGGAGCCTCGGACGGCTGTAAATGTGAGATAAAATATACCCATTAAACGGTTTATTAAATAAATGTTATATTTTAAATAAAAATATTATGTTGGGGATTTCTACAAATCTTATTTGCTTTGTGAATATGAAAACGTCAAATTATTGAAGTGTTGTTGTGAAAAATGGGAAGAGCTCATTAGGCAAGTGGTATCTTTCATTTCCTGGCGGACGCAGTTATCACCAGTTTTCCGTTCCTCCAAAGCCTTCAACAATAATGAAGCCTTTTGACATAAAGATGGAGCGAGAAGAGGAATGAGAAAGACCATCGTCTTAACCACGGGAATGCCCTCCGGTATCCAAGGGTAGAAGATTAAAGGAAGACTATCTACCACAATTGTACTCGGCTTCGCCACCCTAAAATTCCCTTTACAAATAAGCTTTCCTTGAATCGATCATCCGAAAAAGTCAATCATTTCCAACAATATTATAAAAAAACCCTTGCAATATAACGGGTACATACTCGTTTAAATACGACTACCTGATTTGATCAAAAAGTCATCATGGAAAAATGATAGTCGGCGAATTGTGACGTATTGTTCATTTCAAAATGAAAAGTCACAAAGGCGTTCTTAATGTTTTGTGTTATGAGAAAAACATCAATGGCATGAAAATGAATGATAAAATATTTACATTATCAATTCACGTTGAAATGAACAATACTTATTCAATTATATTTTGAAAACGGACCGGAAATTTATTCTCTCACAATATAAGGAGAAACAAATAAATAAATAACAACAACGCTTGTCAAATAAAATAAACTTGGCATAATAATATGGATTTTTTTTTCATATTTCCCTTTAAATTATAATGATAATTTTACCTCTATATCAATTCCTTAGAGCAAGGAACTTATTATATACTCTAATATTATCTTTGATATTTCGATTTTTTCAATTACTTTTGAGATTATATGTTTATATCGAGGTTCCACTGTATCAATATTATGAGGAATTTAACCAAAATTGATCAATGTATCATTAAGTGAAACATTTCAATATTAGACTTCCTTTATTAAAATTAAATTTAATAAAATTTAGTCTCAAATACATTTATTACATATTTTTTGTTTTAGTTAAATCGATTTTCTTTCTAAATTTATCTTGTCTGTTTTATATGATTCACATTTTCAGGATCATTTTAATTAAACGAAAAAGACCTGTTGCTCTATATAAATATATAGAGTAGAAAAAGTCAAAAGAAGAGTTTTTAATCATTAGGCAAGTGTGGAAAATAACAACAACATAACGAGTGCAAAAAATCGTCGGTGTCATTTGATAAACTCAGCGAACAAACGGCAATTAAACTTTGACAACTTCTTTATAAGCGAAGACAAGGTCTGTGTAGTGAAAGTTGAACAAACTTCAGCAAGGGGTAAAAAACGTCCACCTATTAACATTTTAATTAAAGCAGGTCAAGTTTTAAGTCCTGGCAAAAAGTCAAAGTTCATATTTGAATTGATTGTCTTTTGGCAGTATACTGAAAAGACCTTTGTTCTCCGTTCCGATGCTTATGGAATATATTAAAAGGAGATGCTTTACTACTCTGAAGATCATATTGAAATATTAACAACATTTTGACGTTTTTTATCGTCGAACTGTGCCTAATTATTATTTTATGAAAAATACAAGCTAATTTATTTTCATGTTTTTATAGACATATATTTTACGGTTAACTTTTTGTTGAGGTATGTCCATAAATTTTTCTTTGTTGTCTACGTGAATGGAATTCATCTGTCATAAAAATATTGAATATCGTAATTTTTTGTTTCGTAACTTCAATAAAATACTTCGATTGATATATCTTTAATATCATATGAGAATGAATAATTTTATATATAATTTGGAATTTGATATAATACAAAATTACATTGATATTAAAATTTTTAACCTGTTGCGCCACGATGGCGATCGTTTTTGGGTGGAGAGTCTTTAGTCTTAAGAGCAAAGGGTCAGCATGGTTCTTGTTGTATAAAATCGATTTTGGATTAAATGTCAGAAGCATTGTCATGAAGCCTCTGATGACGACCATTGTTGAGAGAAAGCCTCAGAAGTCAGTAGAATAGACCGCAGAGAAGATCTTTCACCGGCACTCCATCGTATTTAATTCGTGCCCTGCATATTTCCCTTACAAATTATCTCTTCACGATTATTATTCAAAAAAAAGAGAATTCAACAGAATCTGCACAATCAAAATTTAAATATATTTACACAATGAATGGATGTTATGAGGATGTCTTAGTATAGATTATTTGAAGGAGCAGATATCCAGATTCTACTTGAAGCTCTCAAATTCCCTCTCCTGGATTTGGATTATCATTGATTTTGATTTGCATATATTCATAATCAACTCATCATCGTATATGGTATAATCCTATCATTTCATATGTAAGTAAAAAAATATATGTTTAAATAAAATACTTAAAAAAGGCTACAGACATTTTTTAATGCTCAAATATGAAATCCCACAATTAGATGTCAAAATTCCAAATTATTGATAATTAAATTAAATTACATTCATTCCCTACAATTCTTATACATTCAAATTATGTGCAAAGAAGCTTACATTTTAAAATAATATGATTATAAATAATATTACCATGAAGCAAAAAATAATCAAATATGAAAAGTAATAAAATATAACACATTTCAATATTAATTATACAGGCTGTCCTGAAAATTTTTATTGTTTATCTTAGCCATGACTTCGAACATTGAGAAAAATATATAAATTTGTAAATTTTATAATGATTTTTTCCATATTTATAAAACAAAATATCCATATTATAACAAGTTATGCAGTGAAGTATGTGAAATAAAAAAAAAGTATTTTTAATCAAATACTAACCATTTCACGATTATCATTTAATTGCTTAACATCCAGTATATCCAGGTAAAACTTAAATTCATATTATTTAAGTTACTCAGATGTTGAGTTGTTAAACAACAACATCCAAATCGAGTCGCAGTGAAACTTGTAAACTGAGACTTTGTGTATAAATTGGAAGCGTAAGTTTTTAAATTAATTTTTCAAAAGAATAATGAGATTTGAACAGAGAGTGCATAAACAGTGAAAATCTGTTTATGTCATTCTTTTCAACGTCTCACATTACATAAATACGAATATTTCTCTTAAACGTGTCTTTTAAAGGACATATTTTTATAATCGTAGTTGAGGTCATGAGGACTTTTTCGTTTGATCAAAATATATAAGGGACTGCCTGTTTGAACTTTGGTTATCATTAGTATTGTGAATTTTTCCTCCGAAATTGGGTATTTCATATTTAAATATATTTCAGAAAGACGTAATTTATTATGACGTATACGAGTGTATGTGAAGAAATTCTCTCATCTATTTATATCAATTGAATAGCCAAGGATAAAGGACGAATTTAAAAAATATCCTTTGACGTGTCTATGTTATTGATATTTTATTCAATCTAAATTATTGGAATTCAACACGTGCTTCAAATGAAAATGTTGGTTGCACAACTCTATTTATTAAATGGAACTCCTATTTTTGTTATGTAATTTACAGGGAAATTTATAGCCACCAAATTAATAAATTTATTTCATATTGTCACATAATTAAACTCTCATTTCTAATGATACCTAAAATATTGTATGATCATATTTTGTATGTTTTATCGAAATACTCTGCAAACCTAATAATTTCAGCAATTTAATAAATCCTAGTATAAGTAAAAAAAACCTTTATGTATTGGAGAGTAAAACTGATTATTTGGCAAATCTTCAATGGTTTTAACGATGGAAAGTGATGGGCCATTAGATTTCTTTTTCATTTTTCTATATATCGACAAAGTACACATACTTGAAATATCTTGCATCTTTTGCTGTCGCCAACGATATTGATTTTCGGCGTCTGCTTTCACAAATATTTGATATTTGAAGTCAAATGCACTCATTGAAAAAGGTAAAAGTGTGCAATTTCTTACTTTGATTTCTATTCGAAAAAAAATTTAGAGAATATTTGAGCTTTGAAATAGTTGAAATAAACCGATATTCTCTCCAATAAATGTTAATTTAGTAAGTTCTTGGTTTGGGCTTCGATATTGCACAAATTGACAGTTTACAAGAAGAAAAGACATCTCATATTTTTCAACGTGTGTATTATTTGGCATTCTTAAATATAATTTATATATCATATTACTATATTAACTATAATAAAGAAAATAAAGAGTAATAATGTTTAATTGGAAAACAGATTTCTCTACATAAGTTTGTCTCAATTATCCATTGATCGGTTTATTCATTTGAAACCATAAGATTCAAGGTTTGTCTTATCTTAAGCTTTATTTTACTAGTAAAATATGCTTAATGTTGACAGTAGATAGATAGACTTTTTATGTGTCTGACAATCTAATAATTACTACTCGGCTTTTATCTAGAATTAACCAAATATTTGTATATAAGTATTAAACTTCAAATGGGAATTTTAGTTTGATTTCAACAAAGTTTTAATATATTTATATTCATAGTCATCTTTAAAATACATAAAATCTAAAAATAAATGTAACTTATCTTAGGTATTATTGGAAATCAGAAATATTGATTCATTATGCGAGGTATAAATAAGGCTAGAAATTATACATTGGTATTATTAATCAAAAATATTATTATTTCAAAAAATATATTTGGCTTGGTATAAAAATTTGTTAATGTTGTGTTTTTATTAATTTGAGAATTTTGTGAATTAATTTGAATTCCTTTTGGAAATGTAAATCACGTTAATTTCACGGTTTATATAATGATTATAATGGTGTGTGATGTCTAAAGGGGATCAGCTCTGACAATTTCCCTACCGATATGAATAATAAAGGGATGATATTTCGCGGTATATAATTTATTCCATTGTCACATCCACACTTCAAAATCAGAATCAGGAGAAGAAAATCCAATATGTATATTTATTCTATGAAATATCGCTATTTATTATCTGGCTGAAAAATGTTCATAACTCGAATAAGCAAATAAGTATTATTTGATGAATAATGAATGACCCTTTTTCTGGATTACGATTCCTTTATTTAAAAAGCCTGAAATTTGCAAAACAATATGAAATCTGCTCACGCTAGAATAAATTCGAATTCTTCTTTTCTTTCTGAAATCTGTGAATGTCGCCAGGATTTTCTCATTAATCTCGTGTAACAAAGAACGAACGCTTCGTAGCAAAAATGATTTTCACTCTTCACATGCGAAAATTATTATCATTAGTTCGTCATTCACAAAATAGGCTATTCCCGTTTTTGGGCAATGTATTTTTTGTTATAAAATATAATGAACGTCTACAACAAGAAATGAATGTATGGAAGTCGATTTACAGCTGAGTCATCGTAGACGGAAATGCGTAGACTCTGTGGCGACATTGGCTACGCTACGACTACGGATAATATTATTTTTATTACATACAATATTTATGTATAATCATAAGTCTGAGTAGAATATTAAGACATTTTTATGAAATATCGGCGCAATATAGAGATAAAAAAGATTAATTTTCTGTTACATACTTGAAGATAGTAAAAACATCGAATTTGATGATAACTAAGCATCAATAATTATATAAAGTTAAAAAAATCAATAGCAGCCCTCTAATATTTAACAAAAATATTTTTAACATAGTATTAGTATTTTTTTCCACGAACAGCTGAATTAACAATTTTTTGGTATTGATATGATATCTATAAACCTTGACAATAAAGAATATATCATCGCTTCGTTACTTGTTTCGTATGCAAATTCATATATTCTAGTAAGTAAAGCATCTATTATTTTTCATTTTGTCGATATACTATCGGAAAATTCTTAACAAACAACAATTTTCCACAAAGAATAAGTTCATTCTTTGACAAGGATGCTTTTGGAATACCAAAGCTCAATGAATTTTCAAACACTTTACAGAATACCCATCTGACTTATATTTAAATATTCAACATACTTCAACAAAGAGGTTTGTATTAAAAACATGAGAAGTGATGATGTTTAAGGATAGAGACAAGAATTGAGGAAGAACCTACTTTACTAATCCCAACAACTCACACCCTTATTGAATTATTTAATACATAAAAGCTTTCTTTAGAAAACTGTCCCGTCTAAATATACATAGTCAAGTTTAGATAAGTAGTTTCATCGTACAATTATGATAAACTAATATTTAACTAAAGCAAATTTTGTTTTAATATAAATTATTAAAATATATCCTTATCCTTAGTTTGTGTTTGAATAATTAATTTCTATTACAGTGGTAGCTTATCTCCATTTTGCACTGACTTTGGTTATATACATGGACACGTGGTACAAAACGTGTTTATAATACAATAAGCATATGGTAGCCAAGATATTTATCGGTTTTGTGTCTTATGTACAAAATAAAAAGGTAGTTTATCACATGAAACAAAGCATATTTACGACATTTGTCCAAGCCGACCTTGTTTACATGCTATTCGTTCCCAATTTCCTGACTATTAATTATCAATTAACGACCATGCACAAACAAATTTCACCGAAATGTACTCAGTATACATATGCGTGAATATGTTTGTTGAAAAATTCACGTTTTAGCGTAATGAGATTTTCGTTTCGTCGAGAACTCGAATGAAATAAAACTTGTACGCACGCAAAAGAATCTAATCTTATTCAAGTTTTCGCAGACAAAATTTGAAACTTGGAACGAACTCAATTAAATTCTCCCATTGACAAATGGACAACAAACAAAAGTACCGAGAATAATAAATTGAATCGATTGATTTTCGTCACTTCTTCAGATTACACACAATATAAATTACATCAATCAAGGGTAATGTAAAAATCTCTTTTCTTGGCACGAATCCGAAATCAAAGCGGGACAGGAATTGATTAGTGGGTAAAAAACACACCCGTCCCCCAAACAAAATTGCCTATCTTTATTTTCCTCTGGAACCGGAAATAGTTTATTAAAGAAAAAGAAAAATATTATATATTTTTTTGTTTTGTTCTAATTCTCTAACGGAAGACTCAAAGAGTGGAAAGTACATTGTTATAATACATAAGAATAAGTATTTTCAGACTTTTCGTTTTGTTTGAAAAACAAACACAAAGGCAAAGACTTCCATATCAAACGATAAAATCGAACATCATGTCTTATATTAGATTTCCTATTGTCGTCTGCTTGAACTTGAATTCAGGATAAAGTGTGCTCAAGATCAATAATTTATTTTATCAGCATTGTAGGGTATAAATAAACAAAAAAATAATCATAAAATTGTCAAATCTAAACTATATAATAGGATCTATTATTTAATCATAAATAATTTAAAAAAATACAAACACCACTTGCAACTCAATATTTTATAATTAAATTAATTTTTATCAAAAAATATTTATTATAAATCAAAGTAAAATTTCTGTCCGAAACAAAAAAATCCTTACATGGATATAAAAGTTTACTATTGTAGATATTTAATAATAATAATAATAATAAATACAAATAAAAAATCCCAGAATGAAAATGCTGTTTTAGCATATATATAATAAGATTGATAGTAATAAACTCAGTCATAATGACCAGTTTTTCAATCTAACTGACAGTGATGTGAAATTTCAATAAACCTTTATGGCGATATAAATACATATACATATGATTAAAATTTGCCTCTAAAGGTAATAATAACCTGATGTAATTTATGTGTATATTATACCTTTTCGGCTAAAGATATTATGGATAGTTAATTAATTCATAAAAGGGCCTACAGAGTGGTGGCCTTAAAAAGGGAATCAGAACATAAGGTTAAAAGGCAACAGGTAGGCGAGTCCCTTTAATAATTTCATATCCGTTTCCTGGACTTTAAAACACATTACACTGAAAGCACTCACCTTTGTATCCCGTCCGGTAATGGCCTTATTTATATAATGTTTTCAGGTTTTTCTAATAGCAAATTCACGTATTGAGGTCGAGTAGTATCGGCGATAGTAGTTCACCACTCGGAGGTTCCCGGACGACTAAAGGCTGTATTTCACGGTTCTGGCTGACCTCCCTCTACACCCCCTACAAATTAGACGTTTATTTCATCCCCTACTCGTATTTTTCATCACTATAAATCAATCATCAATCATTGATGATATCACGCTGACGTATCTACAAAGTTAGCCAACATTATACCAATACATGAACGAAATATAAAAAAAAACGCAAAAGTCAGATTCCATATTTTTGCTGTGAAAATTTGGAATGATGCCGTTTGACATTTTTTATACATTTTTTTTCGTTGATTTGAAAGCTTTGATAGAGTGTGACATTTTTACAGAGACGGCCCTCATGATATATTATTTAACATCAAAATAAAGTGAAATAGACATGGTAATGTACATAAAAGTCTTTGTTTATTTCTTTCTATTTGTGTAGGTTTAACAATAATAACGAATTAAATAGTTTTTCACTCTATATGTACAATTTTTTATATTATTTACAATGTTATAAAATTTATCTCCTGCATGACATATTTGCACCTCAATATTAATTTTTTTTTATTTACTAACTAAGAGAAAACAGTTCCCTGGAATACCAGAGAACTTACATCACTATGTGTAAATTACACATTAATTTTAGTACAAAGTAGGCACATTTTTACAAAATAAAGTATATGGAGTAAAGAGTATATAAAAAAGGTAAAGAATATAAAGTTAAAGTAAAATTTAAATTAATAATAGTCCGATATGAATAAATTTTAAATCGACAAGGGTGTTGTGAAAAATATATACTTTAGATAAGGAGTTATTATAATAGGAGATTGAGCGTAGTTGTTGTATAAACTGAAAAAAATGTAATATACAATAAAATGTTTTGAGCAATACAATATTCCAATATACAATGTGTCAAAAATCACCGAATATTTATTATATCCTCTTTAATTATTAAAATTAGTAAACAAGAAGATAAAGTAGACCTGAACTAATATATTATGAAGGAAAAAAGGTAGAACATAATATATATTCTAGAATATATATTTACAAAAAGCATATTATCATTAAAGTGGGAAATTTCTAAATAATTGTAATGGCAATTAAATAAAAAAAGCACCAGCATATTTTTAATTAAATAACCATTTAAAAGAAACGACTAAAAACACGGCAACCGTGCGTGTTTTATTTAATTTCGTGACTGAAATTTGCATACATTTTCATTACAATCATAACCGGATTACAATTCAACATTTAAAGAGAGAAAGGGTGGAATTAATATTGTGTAAATTGTGGCATATTTAAAATTTAAAATAAAATGATAAAATATCGACTGCAGTTGTTGTGGTAATTAACAGCAATATACATCCCTCAGCTAAATTGGTTATACTAAACCACTTTAGGAGCTTTTAAGATTTCTGGTGAAGGCTTTTAGCGGAAATGCCTTGGTTTATGGTCCGCAACTCGTAGTAAAAGTTCGTAGGGATATCACTTTATTCATATCGCCGTACTTAATATATGCACATTTAAAATTTAACAACACAAAAATTCACACGCTATTCGGAATGCAATACTGAAATTTAGTTTCTAAATAATATACCGATTTTTTTTAAATATTAGTAGTGGATTCAAATAAAATTAATTTGTCTAGTTGCCCTGTTATTAACCCAGTTCAAAGATCAGTTCAAGCCTTGCTAATTGATTAATACTCTACTACTGATTTTTTATATTAAATAATAGGATCATCATAAGAAATATATTAAAAAAAACACAATATATACATCTTCTTATACAATTATATTATAATTCAGAGGGACTTGTTCAATCTGTCCTTCTCTATGTTTACGGAGAGCGTGCACAAATTTTTATCTATATCTCATTAAAACCTTTTTATATTGTGCCATCTTTTTATGTTTTTCTTCTTTCAATTTATTGTTTATTTTTTTTAATTTTAACTGACGAGTTCTGCACTATCATCACTGCGACTTGGGTTCCCCCGTTATGTTCTAGTGGTACTGCAATATGATAATAATAATATATTTATAAATAAAAATAACATCAAATAAAATATTTATTCGTATTATTTGAAATATTCAAATAATTTTGTCGCAATAATTTGTGTATTTTATTGGTTTAAAAAAAAAATATATATATTATGTTTGTCTTCCATATTTATTGAGCTGTTAGTTCAGAATCACTTCCCAAATTTTTAACAATTTTTGCATACATTTTCTTAAAAATACCCCTGTGAAAATATTTGTCGTAAAAAAAGTAAATTAATACATATTTTTTGGCTTTAGTTTAATTAGTTAAATATCATCTGAATGATATTAATATTAAAATGTACACGAAATGAAATTAAATTCCATCATAGTTCATTAATCCAATTTATGATTGACACGTATCAAATATTAATTTAATTTCTGAAATAGTTCGTGTGTCGTAAAAGCAGACAATCGCATTGTATTTATAGAGTGTCGTATGAGGACAGCCATATTATGTATTATCAAATAAGCCGTCTGTCGACATTAATATTTCAAGTATGTGCGGCCTTATTAAAGTGATTTATATAAATATTAAAACCGACCCGAGAAATGTCAAATATATCTAGCTTAATAATAATATTCCAAACTCATTTCACAGCGCAGAGTTGCGAATTTCCTAAGTTGATTTCGTGACGGTGATACAATTTGTCAAATTAATATTTTCAATTACGAAATCGAGATTATCGCTTACTTGCTAATTAATAGAATAACTTTATTCAACTTATGGATATATAAAGGCATTAAATGCAGATTGCTAAATATACATAGAAATCAATTAACAATAAATGTTGTTTTTATTTTATGAATAACTTTATTTAACTTATGGATATTTAAAGGCATTAAATGCATATTGCTAAATATACATAGAAATCAATTAACAATAAATGTTGTTTTTATTTTATGAATAACTTTATTTAACTTATGGATATTTAAAGGCATTAAATGCATATTGCTAAATATACATAGAAATCAATTAACAATAAATGTTGTTTTTATTTTATGAATAACTTTATTTAACTTATGGATATTTAAAGGCATTAAATGCATATTGCTAAATATACATAGAAATCAATTAACAATAAATGTTGTTTTTATTTTATGAATAACTTTATTTAACTTATGGATATTTAAAGGCATTAAATGCATATTGCTAAATATACATAGAAATCAATTAACAATAAATGTTGTTTTTATTTTATGAATAACTTTATTTAACTTATGGATATTTAAAGGCATTAAATGCATATTGCTAAATATACATAGAAATCAATTAACAATAAATGTTGTTTTTATTTTATGAATAACTTTATTTAACTTATGGATATTTAAAGGCATTAAATGCATATTGCTAAATATACATAGAAATCAATTAACAATAAATGTTGTTTTTTTTTTATGAATAACTTTATTCAACTTATGGATATTTAAAGGCATTAAATGCAGATATACAGTAATATACTCTGTAGAGTAAACTGTAGAGTAATATATTCTATATAAATATACATAGAAATCAATTTACAATTACAGTCTGATTAATATGTTACAATATATTTTAAACAAAGAAGAGCCTTAGTTAAAGTTAGTATCAATATTAACTGATATATTTATTCTGTGGTATACTGTCTCGTTTTATTTCGAAATAACAGTGTTTAATAAAAATATTAATGTAATAAACTTCCTTAACTAGAATTATTTTTAAAATCCTTATTTTTTATCAAATTAATAAAATGTATACATACACGAGCTTAAAGCTCAATAATCTTAATGATGATTAATTAAAATGAAAAAATACGCCCCACATTTTGAGAATTGTATCGTACGTATGAAAAAATATATATAAATACCTCGTATTTCAGATATTCAGCTACTTTTATTTGAAAGCCATTAGATTCAATATATCCAACATGAGTAAAATATCTCCCGTATTATTTTTCCTGTTCGTCTTTAACTATGCAGGAGCGTTAAATATTTCAAATTTTAATGTAGATAATTATAACTCAAATTTTAACGCACTCGAAAAATGTCTAATTCAATTGGTAAATACTTTTCCCAAAATCCGTCGCAGATTGGTCATAATTAGAGAAACAAGAAGATATACAAACGATATTGCTGAACAATTACTATTGAATATTTTCACACCCGTTCAGTTGATTTCCACGGATCAGATATTAAAGAACAATGACTTCCTCGAATATTCCACTACTCCAGGAAACCATCTATTTTTTGTGATAAGTTTCAGAGTCAACAACATCATGGGAGATTTACTCGAAGCAATCAAGTACAAAAAATCGTATGTCGTGTTGATATTATTCGCAGGAATGACCGATCAACTGGAAATACAAATCAGAGAGAAGGTGTTGTCGTATAACGATTATAGATCGATGGCAATTATAATAAAGGAATCTGGATATTTTCGCATCGGAATGTTTAAAAATAAGGTAATGAATAATTGCACGAGACAGACGATACTTTACTCGAGAAATTTTAAAAGCTGCAATCAAAGTTACTCGTATCTTTTCGACGAAAACGATAAATTGGATTATAAGAAATGTGTGGTGAATGTTTCGAGTCTGTTGTTTCCTCCCAATTCGTATTTGGATGACAAAACTCACTCACTTGTTGGCTATGAGAAGATTATAATAAACGAGATCTCCAAGGATGCCAATTTCGTACCAAATTTTTTGATTCACAACCGAGGCGTTTGGGGAGATGTTTATGATGACAACTCTTCTTCAGGTATTGTTGGAGAGGTTTACACGGGGATTAGCGAGATAGCTCACGGCGATATATGGCTGACAAATAGAAGACACAGTTATTTTGATACTAGTGATGTATTTTCATACGATTGTTTAACATTCGCTGTTCCCATAGACGCTGGTACAAAACCGTTCGTGGAAACTGTGGCTGGGTATTTAGTAAGAGAATACGGACAAACAAGTTGGATGTTAATAATCCTCTCAATTCTTGTCACATTTATCGTTTTGATTGTGAGGAATAAACTTTTCCAATCCGAGTCGAAATTCAGTTTCTACGAAAGCTTGTTATCTGCAATGATGCTTATAGTTCTCCTCCTGACCCAGAGAAATGTTCACAAATCTTATTCAATAGCGCAAATATCCATCTCTGTATTATTTTCATTTTGGATATTCTATTCACTGATCATATCCACAGTTTATATAAATTTCATGTCCACTTGGATTTTGGCTCCTAGTCCGATATTCAACCTCGACACTATAAAGGATATTGTCGAGTCTGACTTGGAGTTGGCCACTTCTGAAATATTATACGCCGCCATTGATCAATTCAATGAAAGTGAACCTGTCTTTGGAGTTCTGAAGAAAAGAATTTCTGTAAAGAAACCTAGCATTACGTACTTAAAACAGATTGCACAGGGGCGTCGTATGGCGTACTGCAGGAACAATGGAATATTAAGATTTTACAGGAACGAGTTTCTCAAAACAGGACCTACTTATCATGTGGCCCAGGAGTGTTTTATGGCATATCCCGCTGTGATGATTACGAGGTATAAAATTGCCATATGTTTAATCAATCAATCACTTAAATTAATAACATATTTCAGGAAAGGCTCCCCAATCACAAACAGGCTTTCTGTTATAATCACAAGGCTTATAGAATCAGGAATATTAGAATATTGGAACTCGAGGTTACAGTTTCGGGACAAAGTTAGACCGAAAACTCCATCTAACACACAGGAAAATCTCTCACAAATAATGTACATCTATTATTTTTATTTTGCTGGCACTTTTATGGCCACGGTATCCTTTATTGCCGAAATATTAAAATCTCGTAAGCACACCAAAAAACTTCCACGTTTTGAATACATTGAGTGAAAATGATCATACTTTAATATGAAAGAAAAATGTTTAGAGAATTATGATCTATTTATATTGATTTTTAATGTAGGAATCCTCTTATAAATAATGTATGCTAAATAAGCACCTTTATTTTAAATAATATTATCTTATGGTCACATTTTTATTATGGTTATCAACTACAAAAATGTGTGATAAAGTCAAACAATTTATCTAAAAAAATATATTAAAATCCAGACCGATAAACAATAAAATGTATTAATGGCCAAGACGTAATTTCATTATAATTTTCATAATTTTTAACTTCATACTAATTATTATTTTCTCAAAATCTTAATTTATGTATTATGTATCTTATGCAATATAATTAGCTATTAGGTAAATTCATAAATAAAAATATTAATTGAAGTTTTATATGGCAACTGTTCAACATCAACACGTTGTAATAATCTAAACTATATACAATTTAATTAGTGTGAAATGTTTGACGTTTTTTGATGTGTGTGATATTTTTAATAAATAAAATTCTTCATCAGTATGTAGTATGTAAAGCTATGTATTTGTTTTTATTGTTTTGAGCAAAAATAGTATATTTGTGTGAAACGTGAAAACTTGTGTGAATTTCACTAATACGAAAAAGTCAAGAGACCAATTTTAAAGTTTGAACATTTTGCAGAACATAACAATCTCTATTGGGTGATATGAATAAGAATGAGAGAATTAACCAACAAGGACACTTTATCGTAAATCTCGTAGCGACATGGTTTTTTAAAATACCTGGGTATATTGTATTGTGTGGAGATATTTTGGACAAAGTTTAATTTTTAACATTTTTCAAATCTTTTTAATGTTATACATAAACAGATTTAATGGTATAGTCAACTTTTGCATGGAACTGAAGACCGAAGAAATTAACATGTGAATTTGCATCCTGTGGTGTAAACTCTGATAAAACCATTAAATTTAACACAATGATATAGAAAAGTCAATATTCAGCGTTGTACAAATTATCCAGAAATGTACAAACATACGACCGTTTGAACAAAAACATTTATTAATATCAACAATTGATATAATATATATGTATACTAACTAGGTGATATTTTAATAATTGAGAATATTTAAAGGGGATGTAGGTTATCGCAAACATATTTAAAAAATAAAAAATATTATTCTTTTTACACTTCATCATCATCATAAGCACTCCAGTTCAGTGATGAACCAAGGCTTCCCGCACCAGCATCTTCCACTTATTTCTATTGGAGGCCGCGCTCCTCCAGTTATTAATTCCTAAACTCCTAACTACCTTATAAAATTCGTCCGCCCACCTTAGCCTAGGTCTACCCTGCCTTCTCTTACCCACAGGCTTGTTGGATAGTATTTCCGATACTATCCCTCAAATATTAATGTTAAAGCCCTAATAAACTGCACTACGTTCACGCTCTTATATAATGAGTAAATCTCATCGTTCCGTCTAATTCTAAATAGTCCCGGTGCCTCCTGAACAGGACCCAAGATCCTCCTAAGAATCTTCCGCTCGAACCTAAGTAGCCTATCCTCTTCAGTTTTGGTAATAACCCATGCTTCTGCACCGTAGGTTAGTACTGGCCTAATTAGCATCTTGTATAATTCTACCTTGGTACTTCTACTTAGATATCTTGATCTGAGCAAGCGTATTATTAGCACTTTGCAGGCGAGAGTTTATATCCTGGTTATTTCCAGCCTCCTTAGTGACCACTGCTCACAAATATACAAAAGAGTCAACCTGCTCAAAGTGGTCATTATCTATGTTCAGGCTACGATGTGCTACCAATTCCGAGTTGGATGTCACATGCATATACTGACTTTTATCTACGTTTATGACTAATCCTACTATTTTAGCGGCATCCCTTATTTCTCTAACCTTATCAATTAACACGTTCTTAGTTCTAGCGATAATATTTACGTTGTCTGCGAAAGCGAGTACCTGAAAAGACTTATAGAAGATATTAGACTTATTGCTACAACCTGCAAGACGCATAACCTTTTCTAAAACTAATGAAAATAACAGGGGGGATATCACGTCCCCCTGTTTAACGCCTGCTCTAGTGATGAAAGACTCCGACTGTACACCATTTATCCGTACGTAGTTTTTGGTGTCTGCCAGCGTCATTTTTGAGAGACTTATGAGTTTTTCCGGAAACCCAAACTCTCTCATCGTGCTGTAAATAATATCCCTATCGATTGTGTCGAATGCCTGCCTAAAATCTACGAACAAGTGATGAGTCTCCACGTCGGCCTCATTACACTTCTCTAATATTTGCCTAATTGTAAATATTTGGTTCATTGTTGAACGCCCGGGTCTAAATCCGGCTTGGTAGTCTCCCAAGCATTCCTCCGCGTATTCTGCTAGCCTATTTTTTAAAACCTTGGCGAATATCTTGTACATAACTGATAGTAGGGATATCCCTCTATAGTTACTGCACACGCTAACGTCACCTTTTTTGTGGAGTGGGCAAATTATCGAACTTGCCCAATCCTTCGGTAGCGTTTCGCCTTCCCATAAAGATACTATTAAACTATGTAATAGCGCCCATAGAGCATCCCCGCCGTATGCTATGAGTTCGCTGGAGATCTCTCTCTTCAGTCCTCTGATGGCGTGGCACACCTCTTCGTAGGTGGGTGGTGGTATTTGTGGTTGCGCGGCGTGTTGGTACAGACTAGCGTTCTTATTGGCTACCTTATCGCTATTCTTATCATTTAATAGGTCGCTAAAGTACTTCGACCATCTATTTAAAACGCTTTCCTGATCGCAGAGAAGTTCGCCTTTGCTATTCCTATTAAAGTTTAGTCTAGGTTTGAACGTTTTCCTACTATTATTAACGTTCCTGTAAAATTCCTTAGCATTATTCCTATCTCTAAACATTTCAGCATCTATAATTTGCTGTTTCAGCCATGTCCTCTTCGTCGACTGTATGAATCTATTACTACTCCTACGAAGTTCTCTGTACTTCTCTCTATTTTCTAAGCTATTGCAATTAAGAACTTGTGCACGGGCCTTGTTCTTCTCCTTAATAATCTCTCGCATTCTGTGTTAAACCAGCCTCTTTTTACACTTAACTCCTAATAATATATTTAAAAACAAGTTTGTAAGTACACTTTGGCTCACACTATTTCTTTTAGCTAGTAATAATAAGCCGGTTCCAGTCCAAAATAATAATATTGTAAAATTACAAATGTAAAAAAAAATATTAATAGGATTATATTATCAGAAATGATTTTCTGTTTTACGTGATTTGACATCGGAAATAAAATTAGCATTTAGCTGTAAGATTACTTTGGATCAATTTAATTTAATGAGAATTAAATAATCCATAAGAAAACAAATCTAGCGGCAAATGTGAAAAATGCGCGTGAATATTTATAGATCTATTTCCGATCAAATCATTTAAAATTGCTTGATGAAAATGTCAATTAAGTGGAAATTGCTGGTAGGGAAAAGGGGGATCGCTTGAACCCTGGATTATAAATTTAAAAAAATTGTGCGGGCGCCCATTCATAAAAGTAATGTAGGTACTGATTTTGTAAATTATGATTGTAATTAGCAAAAAGGGAAGTCTTTGCGTTCGCTTTTCGGTAGGTTTCTGTTTCCTTTGACCAGGCAAACTTACTCGTAAACACAATTTTTAAAGGAGAAAATCAGCTTAAGCCTAAGAACGTCACAGGACTTATTTGCCAACTTCGGGCTGCAGATTTAAGGCGGCTCTGCGGACCGCTTTACCATTAAGCAGGCGGACCTCCCATTTATACACACATACTATCGTTCTTTATCAGTAAGAAAATATCCATTTATTCTGATAGTCCCTTCTTGTACTTCGGCCATCTGCCCAATTACTCTACGTATTATTTTCAATCCACGTTCGCTTGCTCCATAAACATTTACATTAAAATACAAACTCTCCTATTAAAACCACACAATAAACCCCATTATAACACACCCAATAATTTATCTACATCAATAAAAATATTCACCCTTCGGAAAATTCCCAAACAATGGAATGAACAAAGAATTCGTTGCGGTTTGTAGCGACATCTGCGTACAATCCCAAACAACAACAAACCCTTTTAGCTTAAAACCCCACAAATCGGCATAAAATTATTTTTATAATTCATCACAATATTTTTACCTTATGATTAAACAAAATATATATTTAATAATTAAAACTTGCTGTGAAAAACAATAATTTATAATTTAAGCTTTTTATATATCCAATAGATGTCGCTAAAAATCGTCTCAAAAATAATATTACACAAAATATTATTAATAAAATTGCATATTTTGTTATATAAATGAATATAAATTGAATTAATTTAAAAAATATAAAATATTTGATGTAGAATATGTATTTTTTTTAATTCGTCCATAACAAAATATGTACACAAATTGTTATGATATATATTGGAATTAATTATAAGCTTATTTGCTGTCCCTTTATAAAAATAAAAATATAGGTACATAGTTTAATTTATTAGAGACATCACCTATCTACTAACTACTTGGAACAAATTTTCAGATTAGAACATGTAATAATCTTAATTATTGTGAATGTATAGTAAAATTTCTGTATCTATTCTACATATGTATAAAATAAATTTTTTGGGTGATAAGTGTGTATTCTGAGCCAATTTTTTATCTTAATCTGAATCCTCTTATTAAAAAATATTTATTTTTAGAAGTTTAAAGTTACTAATAGTCCTTGTATCATTGAATAAAATATCTTTTACGTAATTACAATATTACGTCTTTCGTCCTCAAATAAGATATTTTACTGAATGAATGAGGTATATTTGTGAATGGCAGTTCCAGAGTATTCTAAAATGATTATAAATAATATATTTAAAATAGTGATAGAGGTCATTGTTACTTGAGAAGGTCGTGATGATGAAGGCAAAGCACCCACGCATCAAGTATCGGAGGAAACGGACCATAGACTAGCATGCCTTAAATTCCTATAAGGATTTCAACGGGTTATAATTATTGAATAACCCCAATAAACAACACTATTACGTGGAAAACACCACAAGTCATAAGTATTCAGTACGGCTTATTATAAATTAATACTCCCCATTGAACATGAAACTGATAAATTCCACTGTATTTAGTTAAAGAATATTATATCGAAACCTAACAAGAAGAAAATTGATCAAAATAATTTTACTAGTAATTGTGTGCTAATTTGTATAAAGCTTTAAAAATTTTACTAGGTTAAATTAAAATACTTTTTTTATATTTATAGGAATGAGTGAATAGGTATTTAATAAAAATATATGTATTAAATGTACATAATACCTAATCCTGAAAAATACTGTGACTACAAATTCCACCTATTTGGATTTTTTTTTCAGTTTTATATCAATTTAAAAATTTACTATGTATATAGTATAGAAAATTTATATTTTTATACATATACCGATGTAGTTATGTCATTATTTGGAGGTCAACTTTTTTCATAATGAATAGGCTTTCTCAGAACATCATAGGAAACGTCGTTAATTTTTTACACATATGAATTTACCATTGTGTGTGTCTAAAGTCGGTTGTACTATTAACATCTATTTGATTTAAATTATAAAATTGTAGCGAAATTTGTACTTTATTATTATAAAATACCTCTGCTTTTTATTAATATCGGTAGACTACTGATTACTGATGACTATTCTTTGTGGTCCACCCCATAATTTAAATCATAATTATAAATTCAATAAAGCCTTATGTTTTATACCAGTTTGTAAGAATATAAGTTCAATATATAAGTTTTAGAAAGCCTTAATTAGCCTGTGGATGAATTTTCCTATATGTATATTTGTATGCTCACCCACGCCCTTTGTGACTTTCAGCCACTCCCAAATATCAATATGTATTTAAATAGCTAAGGCTATGTAATTGTTCAGTATACTAGTGGATAGTAAAAAGCCAGTAGATACATAATAACAGAAGTTGTCGGCGATTCCTTTTAGTATTTTACGATCGAACGCAAGATTTACAATACTTCGACCGCCACAACACGTTATATTGGCCGTTTAATATTTAATAATATGTTTCCAAAGCCTTCACAAATATTATGGATGTTCAAACGGCTTGTAATTTTCACTGAAATACAAAATCAGACTGCAAATAATGTATTCTAAATAATATTAGTGCCGATTAGTGAAAATAACGCGTGGAATATTTTATATTTTAAGACGTGATTTCGATAAAGTGAAAGTAATATTTCTAATGAAAATTTTCTAAATTGAAATCACAAAAGTATTATGTGCTAAAATACACGTAATAAATTATTTTTTTGTATACATTTATAAGATGACAAATTTATGTGAGGATTAAGATATTCCAGGAAAAAAGCTTTATTACATATTTGTATCACTTCTAAATAATTTCAAATTTATTCATAGTCAATAATTGAGTTTAAATAATGTATGAATTCTACAAGTGGGTTTTTGTATTTTTTCCCATAAATTATGTTATGACATATTAATTATTTTAATTATCAATTGATTATACTCCGTATTAAATTAAGTAAAAGACTTATAAGCATAATGTATCAAAACATTGTACGCAAATTATATTTAAAAAAGAAATTGTATAATAAAAAATAATGTATGAAAAACATTATTTAAGCAGATTATTTAGAAATTATAAGTTGTATGTATTTTAGAATAGGAAACATTAATATTTTTTTTATAAATATCAAAATTGATTTATTATTGATTGTAATTAAATAAATTGAAATCCGAAATAATTTTCCTATTCTTTACTTATAATATTTAAGCCTTTTACGGCTATATATTAATAATAACAAGGCGAGAGAAAAAAACAATATAATAGGGTTGAGGTAACATTAGTTGACAAAATTAAAAAATAAAGGAATAACATAAAGTATTAACAAAATAAAACAAAGCGACATAGTAATAAATGTAGGAATATTATAAGAATAAAAGAAAGAAAAAATTTTAATGCTCATTTATGGTATTAAAGAAAAATTTTTACCAGTATAACATTTTTACAATCTTGTTAGGGATAATATCCGTTTCAAAAATGTTCCTAAAATTACTTTCATAATATTTTATTTAATATCATAAAGTCTACTCATATTTATATGCACAAAATGATGAAATATAATTCGCCCATTTAACAGTGACTAATACAGAAATTTACTATTAGCGGCTATGAAAAAAAATGAAGTTATATCGATATTAATAATTATTTTGAAAGATTCAATCAAAGCGTAATATTTCATACTTGCAGGGTTGTTCATGTGGATAAATTTGTAGTTGAGCTGAAGATCAATTTATTCTTTAATAAATAATTGTCACCGGTTTTGCGGTTTTCTTCGAATGTTCGGTGTTTAAACGGGAAGTGTTCACAATTAAAGATCAGACTTATTTCCATAACCAGTTACAAACACAACCTGATCTCATTTGCGATGGACCGAAGCAAAAATACACGAAAAATCGAATAAGAATCAGTTTTAGGATGTCATAAATATTCTAAATAATCGACGATTTAGAAATTTATTGATGATGCAAATTGTTTTAACAAAGTACAATTAGGTTGATAGTTTAGTATAAGAAATAAACTAGTGCTAACAAGGTAATGGATATACTTTTTAATTATACAAAATGCCTTCATGGCTCAGTGGATTACTGACTATTGCTTGTCAGAATCACATCCCAAATGGTTTCATTCTAAATTATTTATTTTTAAATTATGTCATATAAATCTCCATTTATTAGTTTCATATTATTAATATGAACCTAATAAATGGAGATTTATATGACATAATTTAAATAGAAATAATTTAGATTGAAACTATCTGGGATGTAATTCTGACAAGAAATAGTCAGTAATCCACTGAGCATGTAGTCATATTGAATAATTAAAAAGTATATCCATTACCTTGTTAGCACTTGTTCATTTCTTATAAATATAAAGGTTTGTATTTACATTATATGTAATATTGTTGTCATATACATATGCTTTCAAATCATGAATTATTATAAAAAGCATATATTTGTAAAGGAAGTAAGTATTTAGATTAACTATCCAGGGTTAAAAATAACTTAGGTAGATACATTTTAATTAATATTATGTAAGATATTAAAATTAAGATGTCTCTTTTTGAATAATATAATTTTATATATGCATACGAGTCATTGAATCTGAAACGCTCATTAAAATTTTTTAGTAAATATTTGTCGTTTCATTATTTTAATATCATGAATTTTTATTTTCATATGGGTAAAGAATATGAAAAATATTACAAATTGGGATGAATGCATTGTACAAAAGTATAATAATATATTTGAGTTGAGTTCGAAGTTGTAAAATTTTACGATTACCATAAAATTTCAGTACAAGATTTTTAAAATAAGTTATTTAAGTGATATTTAAAGAGATGCTGTTGTATTGAAACAGAGTCACAATATTCTGTAGAACGGATTTTTTATAAATTCCCGAATTTAATAATTTATTTTTATTGATAATATTTTTGTGGGTGAAATGTATTGATGTATGTTTTGGTATATGATAATATTTGACCGTAGTGTTGTACAGGTCATTTCGCGTTTCGTGTCCATATTATTTTTCGCCGGTGAGGACCATGATCATGGTGGGTGAATGCGGGTGGCAGTAGGGGGGCGCAGGGGGCCGGGGGCGACCGCCCAGGAATGCGGTCCTGAGACAGGCCACTTCTACCAACCAAAACGACATAAAACTCTCGACTTCATGCTAAGCGATATTGTTCCTTATATATAGTATGCATAAGGATGATATTAGCGTGAAATGTGCTTCGATGTAAGCCTTTTGGTCGTTTGGGCGATGGAGATGGACTGGTGCGGCGGGCACACTGCCTTTTGCCTTTGTTACAACGTTCGATGCTGCGAGTCAGGTTTTGCCAACTCTAATAATAATATTATTATAAATTTACCAAAAATAATATCAATTATATATAAAAACACAACCTACAATCAATAAATATTCATTAAAAAATAATTGAAAATACCTTATATAAACAATAAATATTATTTTTGAAAAATGATATATATATATATATATATATATATATATATATATATATATATATATATATATATATATATATATATATCATCATCATCATAAGCACTCCAGTTCAGTGATGAACCAAGGCTTCCCGCACCAGCATCTTCCACTTAATTGGAGGCCGCGCTCCAGTTATTAATACTAAACTATGAAATTCGTCCGCCCACCTTAGCCTAGGTCTACCCTGCCTTCTCTTACCCACAGGCTTGCTGGATAGTATTTCCGATACTATCCCTCCTGCTCTTTAACCCAACCTAATGTTAAAGCCCTAATGAACTGCACTACGTTCACGCTCTTATATAATGAGTAAATCTCATCGTTCCGTCTGATTCTAAATAGTCCCGGTGCCTCCTGAACAGGACCCAAGATCCTCCTCGAATAAGTAGCCTATCCTCCTCAGTTTTGGTAATAACCCATGTTTCTGCACCGTAGGTTAGTACTGGCCTAATTAGCATCTTATATAATTCTACCTTGGTACTTCTACTTAGATATCTTGATCTGAGCAAGCGTACTAAGCCGAAATACGCCCTATTAGCACTTTGCAGGCGAGAGTTTATGTCCTGGTTATTTCCAGCCTCCTTAGTGACCACTGCTCCCAAATATACAAAAGAGTCAACCTGCTGAAAGTGGTCATTGTCTACCTTCAGGCTACGATGTGCTACCAATTCCGAGTTGGATGTCACATGCATATACTGACTTTTTTCAACGTTTATAACTAATCCTACTGTTTTGGCGGCATCCCTTATTGCTCTAACCTTATCAATTAACACGTTCTTAGTTCTAGCGATAATATTTACGTCGTCTGCGAAAGCGAGTACCTGAAAAGACTTATAGAAGATATTAGACTTATTGCTACAACCTGCAAGACGCATAACCTTTTCTAAAACTAATGAAAATAACAGGGGGGATATCACGTCCCCCTGTTTTACGCCTGCTCTGGTGATGAAAGACTCCGACAGTACACCATTTATCCGTACGTAGTTTTTGGTGTCTGTCAGCGTCATTTTTGAGAGACTTATGAGTTTTTCCGGAAACCCAAACTCTCTCATCGTGCTGTAAATAATATCCCTATCGATTGTGTCGAATGCCTGCCTAAAATCTACGAACAAGTGATGAGTCTCCACGTCGGCCTCATCACACTTCTCTAATATTTGCCTAATTGTAAATATTTGGTTCATTGTTGAACGCCCGGGTCTAAATCCGGCTTGGTAGTCTCCCAAGCATTCCTCCGCGTATTCTGCTAGCCTATTTTTTAAAACCTTGGCGAATATCTTGTACATAACTGATAGTAGGGATATCCCTCTATAGTTACTGCACACGCTAACGTCACCTTTTTTGTGGAGTGGGCAAATTATCGAACTTGCCCAATCCTTCGGTAGCGTTTCGCCTTCCCATAAAGATACTATTAAACTATGTAATAGCGCCCATAGAGCATCCCCGCCGTATGCTATGAGTTCGCTGGAGATCTCGTCTATCCCGGGGGCTTTCCCTCTCTTCAGTCCTCTGATGGCGTGGCACACCTCTTCGTAGGTGGGTGGTGGTATTTGTGGTTGCGCGGCGTGTTGGTACAGACTAGCGTTCTTATTGGCTACCTTATCGCTATTCTTATCATTTAATAGGTCGCTAAAGTACTCCGACCATCTATTTAAAACGCTTTCCTGATCGCAGAGAAGTTCGCCTTTGCTATTCCTATTAAAGTTTAGTCTAGGTTTGAACGTTTTCCTACTATTGTTAACGTTCCTGTAAAATTCCTTAGCATTATTCCTATCTCTAAACATTTCAGCATCTATAATTTGCTGTTTTAGCCATGTCCTCTTCGTCGACTGTATGACTCTATTACTACTCCTACGAAGTTCTTTGTACTTCTCTCTATTTTCTAAGCTATTGCAATTAAGAACTTGTGCACGGGCATTGTTCTTCTCCTTAATAATACTCTCGCATTCTGTGTTAAACCAGCCATTTTTCTTTTTCGTCTCGTAACCCAAAGTTGATTCTGCCGTGTGCTTAATAATATTTTTTATTAGATTACAACTAGATTCTACATTATTCCTATTTATTTCCTCAACCTGTTCTAACGCCTTTTCCATGGATGCCTGGTATGATTTTGCACATACCTCATTCTCTAATTTAACAAGGTTGAGTTTCTTATTTTTATTTATTTTTTCCTTTTTGGCATTCGATATTCTGGCTCTAAAAACTGCTTTTACTAAGTAATGGTCCGAATCGAATGCTGCTCCTCTGCAAGTATGAACGTTGATAATAGAGGATTTGAACCGTCTATTGATTAGCACGTGGTCAATTTGATTAGTGTACGTGCCACCTGGACTGACCCACGTTCCTTTGTGTATGTTAGCCCTTGGGAAGAATGTGCTAACATTAACCATATCCTTTGCTGCGGCGAAATCAATTACCCTTTCGCCGTTGTTATTTGAAATTTCGTGCAGACTGTTGCCTCCTGTAATGGCTCTATGTGTAACTTCATTGCCGATCTTGGCATTTAAATCGCCTAAAATAATTGTTATATCGTGCTTTGGTGCCTTCTCTATAAACCTGTCTAAGTTATCATAAAAAGCGTCCTTTACGTCATCTCCTTTGTCTTCCGTGGGAGCGTGTACCGAATATAAACTAACATTGAAAAACTTAGTCTTTATCCTTAGTCTAGCTATCTTATCGTTAAAAGGTTCGAAGTCAATGACAATATGTTTTGCTTTGTCACTGACTGCAAAGCCGGTACCGAAGGCTTTCTTAGAATTACTGCCGCTATGAAAGATTGTCCATCCATTGTGTTTCGATGTGCCGTTTCCTGTCCATCTTATCTCTTGTAAAGCAACAATACTCATGCGATAACGGCTCAATTGGTCTGTGAGCATTTTAATAGCGCCCGGTCTATTCAAGCTTAAAATATTCCACGTTCCTAACTTTAAGTCCCCTTTCGATTTGTATCCTGTAGCTTTATATGCAGCGGGGGCCAGGATATGCACCCCCGCGACACTGCAGTAGTTGGATGACGGTACCCGCGAGCCTGCTTTCGCACCCACGACCACCGGTACTGGGTGTCTGACGCCCTGCACCGTAAGTGTATTATCGTTGGGTTGTACTGTCATGTTTTTGCTGGGGGGTTTCGTGATCGGATGTTAGTTTTTACATGGTAGGTGATCGGCCTGACGCACAACCTCCGGAGAGGGATCTCCCTTCTCTGTTCGCCCTAATCGCACTCGCTGCCAAGATCATTAATTTGATCCTAACTAACTAGCTTGTTCAGGTTTCCAGGGTCCACCACGAGGAGGTAGAGATAGGAATTGGGCAGCAGTGGCTATGAGATACTGGGAAGTCAGATCATCTTATGTTGCGCATGCATAACCCCATTTAAACCCCCCATATATATATACATATATATATATATATATATATATATATATATATATATATATATATATATATATATATATATATATATATATATATATATATATATATATATATATATATATATATATATATTTATATATATATTCATTTTTGAAAAATAAGATTTATTGTTTATATAAGGTATTTTAAATTATTTTTTAATGAATAATTATTAAGTTGTATATATCATAATACCAAATATTTTATAAATTAACAACAGTAAAACTAAAGAAAAATTGCAGTTATATTATCCAAGTGATAAAATCAATTTAATATTTTCTTTATAGGCCACTTTAAAATATTCAAATGATATTTGAAGATCAATACGTGAATTACAAATGACATTGAATTGGAAAAAAATATACTTTTATTTATACTCATGATTATATATTAATTTAATATCGTTATTAGCATTTTTATTTACTTGATACATTTATAGGTACATCGTTTTTATTCTTTTGTGTTTTTTTTTTAAATTAAGTACCTGCAGTTATTGAATATTATGAATGGGCCCTATTTTTGAAAAAAATGTGATTATTCAATTAATGATCTAATAACCAAATGAAACTATTTCTAGACATATTTTATTTGAATACCAATGTAACTTAACTATAAATATTAGAGTTTTGTACATACTAATTGGTAAATAGATACTTAACACCTTCATTTATGCAAAAAAAACTTTTTTTAATGCTACATAGTAACTATTAATGATTTCAATTGTATCACGTGTATGTATAAATATTGTAAAATCATAGATATTAGATATCGCATTGCATATTAGTAAGTCGTGTAAACCCGTGTATTATTGCACTCATCTCTCCTATTCGATAAAGGCATAAGTGTGTCTCCCTCACTAAACACATTTCCTAGTGACCTCTGAGAGTGGCTGTGACAATATTATGCGATTACAACGCAATAATATTTTAAACATTTTAAAGAAGTAGTCTTTGGTAAAAACTGAGCCTAGATCTATTTGATTGTATGTTTGAGTCCATATGACATGTAGTAACAATGCATTTACCCATTTTATTGTGAAATATAACTGAAGATATGAAGAGAGATGTTTACAGTATAATGTTAATGCCATGTAACTCATGTTTTTGGCTACTTAATTCACTTGAACTAAACACGCATTTAGCTAGCACTCACGCGATATCTTATGTTTATATCTATGTATGTGTTACATTGAGTATTTTTTCAAAAGAAATTTCTAGAAGGTGACATTCTAATAGAAATCTATATTTAATACAAGATAACTCAGCGCTTCAATATTAAAATTGTGCATTTACTTTGGTGAGCTATGTGAAAAATATGTACCTATTTATTAAAAGTATTTTTTGCACTGACAATGTTGTATCCATTTTATTGAAGAGGTATAAGAAGTACATAATATAGATTGCATGCGTATCTCCGGGGCATAATTGAGGTACTCGTATTATCAAGGAGGCTTTGGATGATTTTAATTACTATTCAAAAGGCCTGACTTGAAAGCATGTTATCATAGTGAGGTCCGGACTTCTTCAGCCGCCATGACTCCGACGAATAATCCCCTGCTAACGAAGGGCAACCTGAAGAGAAGAAAAAGAGAGACTTTGCCCTTCGCTGATGGATGACGCTCTTGCCAGAGATTCCATCTCTCCAACAGACAGAACTTAATATGAATTATTAATCAAACTGGAGATTATCTCCACCTCGAATATGATCGAGCATATCGACATAAATTACAACCACCAAAAGATGCATTCGAAAATATACGGCCACTGAATATATTTATCAATTATAATTCCAATCGACACCCGATGGTCTCTTTCATACAAAAGGGTTGTTCTTCGACATACAAAAAGAATACGAGAGAGAAAGACCCTTGTTTAATTATCTTTGGGAGGTTTTGCTGACCAATTAAAAATGTGAAGGCTTGTTATTTATGCGATATAAAACTTTTTTTATGACGTTATCGAGGGGGTTTGCTGTTAGCATCCATTCATTCAATATATGCCAATTTTAATTTAATAGTTTGATAAACATTACTAACCGAATGTTTTTATATATTATATTTTTCGCAGGAAATATACCCGTCTCTAAAAATATGGCACTCAATTTATGAATACCTATGTATTAACTTGTTAATTGAATTAAGCTTTTATGCGTGCATTGTAAAAAAAAATGTTTTCGCAATAAATTGTTTGTCGCAATAATTATTAAATCCATAAATGTCCTCTTATATGTAAATACTTTGTAATATAAGTTTATTATTTAGATACTAAAAGGTCCAAATATCATATATAATCCAATTTATAAATAATGAAACCAACATAAAATCAATATTTATAACTATGTGTCTTCGGAGGATATTTTAAACAAATTTTATAATAAAAAGTAACCCTTTTCAATAGCAATAATATTAATAAAAACATATTAATTCCACTATAAATTTTAAATATAAACGGGTTACTGGGAGAAAAATCAATCTAAATGTGTCTCAAAAAGTTGGAAAAACATTTTAATATTATTTATCATATGTAGCCATACATATGTCTATAGATCAAGTGAAATGTTGGAAGTTAAAAAAAACTTATATTTGATCAAGAAAAGTACATACTCCTAATTTTGAAGAGACGATTAAGTTTGTAAGGTTCGGTCTAATATAGTTGCGGTCACCCGACCGGTTTCACGTTTATTGAAGCGGTTGTTTGTCTCACACCAATATGATTATGATGATGCCCATCTAAGTATTATTAAAGTAAACGTATGTCGGTTATGTCATTTAGTAACCATAGTTTCCCTATTTACATGGCCCGGCTGTTATATGACTATGGCGCTATGAGAAAGTTGATTCGCGGCTCCGAACCCGTAACCGGAATGTGACACGCTCACTCTACAAATATGGTGTTGGATTTGCTTTTATTTCAATTATAATAAATTGATACTCAGTAATGAAAAGTAAACGGGAATTGAAAAATTCTATTTCAGTTAATAACTATAGTTTGGTTGATCGGATTCAAGCGTAACCAGTAACAAGCATTGTAAGAAAGAAACATTATATTTGAATACCTCAAAACATGGATTTTTTTTTTATTTCATGGAAGTACGCTTTCTGCTTGAATAAAAGCCACTATTCAAAATTATATTTAATTATATGTATTTTCACTGGTAAAATGATATTATTTTAATGGGTTTTTAACACTAAAACGTATCTCTAACTTCACAGTTAACAATTAAAGGAGAAAACAGTTTATTTTGAACATAAAGGTTTGGATTTAATTTAATGTAAACATTCATTATTAATATTCCATATTATCATTTATTATATTATGACCATGCAATTATTATTAATATGTGATTTGATTATGACGTTTTCAAATAATATCTTGATAAATAATAATCTTCTGATATAGATAGGTACAAACTGTGTTACTATACATATATCATTAATTTTATAAATCATTTTTTTGTTTTTTTTTTTAGAGACAAACGTGATCTTATTTGGAGCAACCTATTTTTTACGTGTTTCCTGAAAAAAGGTTACCTACAAGTCGTTCATTTCACGATAATATTTCATGAATCACAAATAATAAAGCCTCCATTTGTAGGAAAGCTATGACTAGGTATTGCAAACATCTTCCTATTATAAATTATTATGTAAAATTATCTAGATCTGTCCATATCATAAATTGTATGGCACTTCTTAAAATTTAGTAATATTATTGCAAAAAAAAATGTGTACTGATAAAAATTTATAACATTTTAGATGCTTTTGAAACAAGCTTTAATAATTTTACATTAATCTCTAAATGAATGAAGAACTTACCTAAAATTTGCTTATTATAGAAGTGGAGGTTTTCCACGGAAATTAATCCATTTTTTTATATTTCCTGTTTTTATTATTTATTATTTAAAAATCATAATCTTTTGAATGAATAGCGTTATATTGTGTACATTTATGTATTAATAAATCACTAATTTTAAATGTCAATTGCAAATAACAAATGTAATTATTTCGTTTTAGTTTAAGATTATAAATCATTCAATTTAATGTGTTTTCACTCCGAACTTTACGACGAAACGTTTTCACTCTTATAATATATTATGATTGGACATAAAGAAAGTAAAGACATTTTTATATTTTGGCCATAATAGTATGTCTACTGTAAACGAATCAAGTTTATAATATGATTTATTTATTGAATTTAAATATAATGGGTTGTAAGAAGTGACTGAGTAAAATGTCGACTCATATATAATTATCATTATTACATATTTAAGTACTGAGAAGTGTTTAACAGTCGAGACGTCTGTTGTGTAAAAGACATAGTTTGGCATTTGAAATTCGCAACACACAATGGAGTCCATCAGAATAGAGAGCATTGAAGAGTGGCTTCGTGATGACGATCATCAAGAGTGTTAACATCCTCACATTATAAAAAAAATGAACACAGTATTAAAGTGTTACAACGTCCGCATTGAAAAATCCAGGTCGTTCTAAATTCAATACAGTATTCGAGTTCACAAATCGATCGAAGAGCCAACACCGAAAAATTACCGTAGCTTTTTTCAATCATCGTCATCAATACTATATAAACCGGTCACAAACGCATGTTAAGTACACGAGCACACGTCACTTGACTATTGAAGAGTTGTCAAAGATAACGAGTTTCCCGGATATCTTGGGAAAATCTAACGTTTCAAAGGACGATAATAAAATAGGCATCGTATAATCAAAGTGAATGCAAAAACCTCCCTTCATTCAACAAATTTATTAGGGATAAATAAGTTTTTTTTTAACGGTAAAGGATGTAAGCAAAAGTTCCCACACATCGTTTTAGGCTTATTTTACAATATTAGAACAGAATGTTTAAAATAAAAAAGTAATTTAGCCGAATGTTGAAAAGATGGAAAACTTTTTATAATAATGATTTTTACAAAATAAAATAAAGAGAATCTGTGCACCCACTTTGCTATGTAACTGTTGTTATACATAATCAATGTTTTAATATTGACATATCAAGCACTATCATCACGACGATTTGGGATCCCCCGTAATGCTCTAGTGGTACTGCAGTATGATATAATAATATTATATGTAAAATAAATAAATAAAATAAATTTAGAAAAAAAGTGATTATACAACCCATGTAGATTCTGGTTGTAAATATAAAAATTTTAAAGACTTTTCTAATCCCTCATTCAAAGATTTTAAATTGCTCGAAAACCATTTTCATTTCTTTAGTTCTGCATTACAAGTTTGCATATTATTATTTTTCAATTTCATTAATATTACTATGGCAACTGGTTAATTTCCAACAGATTAACACTGACCTTACCAAACCTAAAAAGCTTAATACTTAAAAAAAATAAAGGTGATACAATCAGGTGCGAAATGTACTAAAAGTTCTATGAGAAGAAAATGATGTAATGTTTTTTTTTATTATTTTGTCTCTGGAATTTCGGCATGATCTTCTAGTTATATTGTAATCAATATTATGATTCGGGAAATTAAATTGTCCTAACTATTAGTAGAGTTGGTCACGTAACCGTTAACCGTCCCACGCGTCCACTGAACATTTCCTACACACGGCCAACTCCCCAGTACAAACATTGTATTCAAATAAGTGCCATATATATCTTTACATACTTCAAATAAAACCATCAGGCCCTTGTCCAACTCAAGATCTACTATCATAGAATTTAATTATCTCATTCAATCGGATGCCAAATGCGAGCATCTAGGTCTTATATGTACATGAATCCATGAGAGATCGATATAATTAATCATGTCGATAATATTTGGCTGTATTATTTGTATTGTTAATATTGAATAAAAAATCTTTAATATATATCGACTGCTCCAGCGTATATCGTGCAAGTAAGTGCAAAAAAATCGGCGTGCTCTTAAGTCTTTATGGAACGGAGCCACATATTATATGTATGAAACGTCAAAAAATGTTGATTTTCAATCATTATTTAACTTATTAAAGTGGGACTTTTTCAAAATAGTAAAGTAGTCCTATTTGACCGGCAACTAATGTAGATTCATCCATTTTCTATTAAACATTTCATGTCTCTGTCAATAGAAGGTATTTAAGCGTAAATTGTTATATTTTATAAATAATTATTAAACCGAGTGACACGTGACGTCTTAAGAGCACACAGATTTTTTTTGCACTTACGATATTATACGCTGGAGCAGGCGATTTGTAGTGTTTTTAACAAATTTAGAAGAACAAAAATCACATCGTAGAATTATCAATACAGAGTCGCCATTCGTTTCACACTTTGTCTTGCAATGTCATACAACATACAAAGGTTAACGTACCACAGTAATATTTATTTGAAACTCGTTTTAAATTGATACATCCACAGACATGATGAATGATATGGGATATAATAAAAAAAAATATTTTCAACATACGAACGACTTTTCCTATAGACAATATTTATTGTGTACCCACTAAGGCACATATTGAAATTAGGTTTTGTGATGTGCGAATTGTACTCATGGTGTTCGTATTGGCGCCATCGAATCTCCAACTAGCAGCTAGTAGTTAGTAGCTACAAGAAATTTATATATACGTGGCCAAAGAGAAGCTTGTCGAAATTCGAAGTCAGGCTACATACATGTGGAACCGGATCTGTTCGTCGGGGAAGAAGCCTAATGAAGGCAGATCAAGCGATGATAATGGAACTAACTGTACCTTGGCCGACAACCACCATAGCTATACATACTCTGATATTTATATATATATATATATAAAAAAACATATATAATAAAAAGAACCGACATGGCAAATCGCAGTCGTGTAGGTGTTAACCGAATGTCAAATATGGTAACACGAGGTCGGGTTCGAATCCTACTCTTACATACGTTACGTCTCAATATCTTATTATATCATTTGGTCAACATGCATAACTATTTTGAAGAAGGAAAAAACAAAATATTATGTAAACATAACTACACAGTATATTTAATATAATTATATTTTATTTATTTAAAACAAAGAGCTTTCCGAAAGTATCGGGAAGCCTATAGTTTTATACATGAAGTTTGAGTTACATAGAAAAGCAATGAAAAGACATGACATAAAGATAAATGAAACATAAAACAATAATTAGTGATTGAGTTTATATAAAATATTTGCTGCTTCGGATTTGAAGATGATTAAGAAAAGTTATTTTTGAGATGTGAGTTTTCTTTTGCAAAACCTCCAAATGATGATCATAATCATGATAATTGGGTATAAACCTCATAATCAAATATGTATATTAACAATTAACCAGAAAATTATTTATTAAAAGAGATTATTTATTATCATTAAAGAGAGTATAAAAATATTCAGATATAAAACAAAAGACTATTATCAATATACAAAAACATTTAAAAGATATATGATTTTTTTAGAACGAGTAAAATTACCATGCTGTGGAAAATGTTTATAACACATAATCATTTATAGTTTTATATTTTGTTGTTAAATCTAAGGAAAACTAAAGCTTTAATGACTTTATTAAATTCATAGTAAATATATGTACTAGAACCAATATGAACTTCTAGATTCTAGTATCTAAGGTCCTAAAACTAAATAAGAATAATGATATAGTCTACTTAATTTTTATTTTTCTTGATTGGGAACATCTACATTTTATTTTTGAGCAATAGTTTAACTGATTATAATAAAATAAAATAGTTTTGATCACCTATTTTAAGCAGGTGACGTGTTTTTCTTTTCAAACTGGTCACGACTGATGGTCGGTCACTGATTGCTCAGCTCTTTAATTTGCTTTAAAGTCGCTGTTGATTCTTAATCATTTTTAAAATAATTTCAATTAAATTACATTGAATTGTCGAAAAACCTCATTTAAAATCGCTTAATATAACTAAAACTATTATTATATACTAATATTAGTTATATTTTAAAAGCATATTTTAGTATGAAAAACTGGATTGTTATTATTGAAACAATTAAGTAATGTACTCAAATAACAATCTTACTAACCACTGCAAAATTGGCTAGCAGGATTTACAATTTTCACCTTTATAAATAAGAACAGGCGTGTACTATGACGAGGCAGTTATGTTTTACTTATATTTATAGTCAAATTAAGGTAATGAATTTTAGTCATATTGAGTGTATAGACAATTTGTTTGCTTCGCTTGAATTTTCTAAGAACGCGACGCGACGCTCAAATATTTGAATTTGGAACGATCGATGGCGTCCGTTTCCCGCGCGGAAAAAAGCATCATGGCCGCCTGAGTCGCTCTTTGCTGATTTTTAGTAGTCATTTTTTATGTCGATTGCTGTGTGCGTGCGATTGTACGCACGAGGCGTTTTTAAAAATACAAATAGGTGTGTGTGCGCTCTGGGAGTGGCCAAATATATCTGGTCGAGCAAGAGGTGTATGAAAAATGAGAAGAAAACGACCAAAGACAAGATACACCTCCATATACAAACACATGTGCATACATACATATATGCTGTATGTATAAATGTGTGCAGAGTTCGATGCGTTGTGCTTGTGCCTCTTCTGACTCTGAGGAACAAAAGGGCGACCATCAACTATTTTAATAAAATTTAATTATCTGTTTTATTTATTTAAATTTATCCAAATCAAACAAATAAAAAAATAGGACTAACAAGTAAACGATTAGTATACAAGGTGAAGTATGTAAAGTTAATCTCTTATAAAGGAGAATTATTTAATCATCTCAGAATTATCCGAGACCTATTGGTAATTATTTTGTAACAGAAAGTAAATATTTTGTTTAATTATATAACACGTTCGCGGACACTTTCAATTCGGCAATTTGTGCGGCTTGTATTTTTCCCGAATATAAGGGCGCTTTTTATAAGAAGAAGATATGCTATAGTTACAGAATCTATCGATTAATCTTCAATTTGTTAAATATATCACCGTCTTAATAGTATAAAATATTTATTACTTAAATGTTTTAACCATCTTTAAGGTGATGGAGTTAAAAATACCTATATAATTAATAGATTTTTTTCTATCTTAAGACAAATCATATTACAATTTCATTGAAAAGTACATATAGATAAATAATTCGTAAAAGTAATGTTTAAACCAAGAGTGAAGTTTTAGGAGAAAACAAAATAAAATAAGTACATAATAATATTTATATGTAGTCATCATCATCATCATAAGCACTCCAGTTCAGTGATGAACCAAGGCTTCCTGCACCAGCATCTTCCACTTAATGCTCCACCAGTTATTAATTCCTAAACTCCTAACTACCTTATAAAATTCGTCCGCCCACCTTAGCCTAGGTCTACCCTGCCTTCTCTTACCCACAGGCTTGCTGGATAGTATTTCCGATACTATCCTCCTGCTCTTTCCACGTGTCCGGCCCAACCTAATGTTAAAGCCCTAATGAACTGCACTACGTTCACGCTCTTATATAATGAGTAAATCTCATCGTTCCGTCTAATTCTAAATAGTCCCGGTGCCTCCTGAACAGGACCCAAGATCCTTCTAAGAATCTTCTGCTCGAACCTAAGTAGCCTATCCTCTTCAGTTTTGGTAATAACTCATGTTTCTGCACCGTAGGTTAGTACTGGCCTAATTAGCATCTTGTATAATTCTACCTTGGTACTTCTACTTAGATATCTTGATCTGAGCAAGCGTACTAAGCCGAAATACGCCCTATTAGCACTTTGCAGGCGAGAGTTTATATCCTGGTTATTTCCAGCATCCTTAGTGACCACTGCTCCCAAATATACGAAGGAGTCAACCTGCTGAAAGTGGTCATTGTCTATGTTCAGGCTACGATGTGCTACCAATTCCGAGTTGGATGTCACATGAATATACTGACTTTTATCTACGTTTATGACTAATCCTACTATTTTAGCGGCATCCCTTATTGCTCTAACTTTATCAATTAACACGTTCTTAGTTCTAGCGATAATATTTACGTCGTCTGCGAAAGCGAGTACCTGAAAAGACTTATAGAAGATATTAGACTTATTGCTACAACCTGCAAGACGCATAACCTTTTCTAAAACTAATGAAAATAACAGGGGGGATATCACGTCCCCCTGTTTAACGTCTGCTCTGGTGATGAAAGACTCTGACAGTACACCATTTATCCGTACGTAGTTTTTGGTGTCTGTCAGCGTCATTTTTGAGAGACTTATGAGTTTTTCGGGAAACCCAAACTCTCTCATCGTGCTGTAAATAATATCCCTATCGATTGTGTCGAATGCCTGCCTAAAGTCTACGAACAAGTGATGAGTCTCCACGTCGGCCTCATTACACTTCTCTAATATTTGCCTAATTGTAAATATTTGGTTCATTGTTGAGCGCCCGGGTCTAAATCCGGCTTGGTAGTCTCCCAAGCATTCCTCCGCGTATTCTGCTAGCCTATTTTTTAAAACCTTGGCGAATATCTTGTACATAACGGATAGTAGGGATATCCCTCTATAGTTACTGCACACGCTAACGTCACCTTTTTTGTGGAGTGGACAAATTATCGAACTTGCCCAATCTTTCGGTAGCGTTTCGCCTTCCCATAAAGATACTATTAAACTATGTAATAGCGCCCATAGAGCATCCCTGCCGTATGCTATGAGTTCGCTGGAGATCTCGTCTATCCCGGGGGCTTTCCCTCTCTTCAGTCCTCTGATGGCGTGGCACACCTCTTCGTAGGTGGGTGGTGGTATTTGTGGTTGCGCGGCGTGTTGGTACAGACTAGCGTTCTTATTGGCTACCTTATCGCTATTCTTATCATTTAATAGGTCGCTAAAGTACTTCGACCATCTATTTAAAACGCTTTCCTGATCGCAGAGAAGTTCGCCTTTGCTATTCCTATTAAAGTTTAGTCTAGGTTTGAACGTTTTCCTACTATTGTTAACGTTCCTGTAAAATTTCTTAGCATTATTCCTATCTCTAAACATTTCAGCATCTATAATTTGCTGTTTTAGCCATGTCCTCTTCGTCGACTGTATGACTCTATTACTACTCCTACGAAGTTCTTTGTCCTTCTCTCTATTTTCTAAGCTATTGCAATTAAGAACTTGTGCACGGGCATTGTTCTTCTCCTTAATAATACTCTCGCATTCTGTGTTAAACCAGCCATTTTTCTTTTTCGTCTCGTAACCCAAAGCTGATTCTGCCGTGTGCTTAATAATATTTTTTATTAGATTACAACTAGATTCTACATTATTCCTATTTATTTCCTCAACCTGTTCTAACGCCTTTTCCATGGATGCCTGGTATGATTTTGCACATACCTCATTCTCTAATTTAACAAGGTTGAGTTTCTTATTTTTATTAATTTTTTCCTTTTTGGCATTCGATATTCTGGCTCTAAAAACTGCTTTTACTAAGTAATGGTCCGAATCGAATGCTGCTCCTCTGCAAGTATGAACGTTGATAATAGAGGATTTGAACCGTCTATTGATAAGCACGTGGTCAATTTGATTAGTGTACGTGCCACCTGGACTGACCCACGTTCCTTTGTGTATGTTAGCCCTTGGGAAGAATGTGCTAACATTAACCATATCCTTTGCTGTGGCGAAATCAATTACCCTTTCGCCGTTGTTATTTGAAATTTCGTGCAGACTGTTGCCTCCTGTAATGGCTCTATGTGTAACTTCATTGCCGATCTTGGCATTTAAATCGCCTAAAATAATTGTTATATCGTGCTTTGGTGCCTTCTCTATAAACCTGTCTAAGTTATCATAAAAAGCGTCCTTTACGTCATCTCCTTGGTCTTCCGTGGGAGCGTGTACCGAATATAAACTAACATTGAAAAACTTAGTCTTTATCCTTAGTCTAGCTATCTTATCGTTAAAAGGTTCGAAGTCAATGACAATATGTTTTGCTTTGTCACTGACTGCAAAGCCGGTTCCGAAGGCTTTCTTAGAATTACTGCCGCTATGAAAGATTGTCCATCCATTGTGTTTCGATGTGCCGTTTCCTGTCCATCTTATCTCTTGTAAAGCAACAATACTCATGCGATAACGGCTCAATTGGTCTGTGAGCATTTTAATAGCGCCCGGTCTATTCAAGCTTAAAATATTCCACGTTCCTAACTTTAAGTCCCCTTTCGATTTGTATCCTGTAGCTTTATATGCGGCGGGGGCCAGGATATGCACCCCCGCGACACTGCAGTAGTTGGATGACGGTACCCGCGAGCCTGCTTTCGCACCCACGACCACCGGTACTGGGTGTCTGACGCCCTGCACCGTAAGTGTATTATCGTTGGGTTGTACTGTCATGTTTTTGCTGGGGGGTTTCGTGATCGGATGTTAGTTTTTACATGGTAGGTGATCGGCCTGACGCACAACCTCCGGAGAGGGATCTCCCTTCTCTGTTCGCCCTAATCGCACTCGCTGCCAAGATCATTAATTTGATCCTAACTAACTAGCTTGTTCAGGTTTCCAGGGTCCACCACGAGGAGGTAGAGATAGGAATTGGGCAGCAGTGGCTATGAGATACTGGGAAGTCAGATCATCTTATGTTGCGCATGCATAACCCCATTTAAACCCCATTTATATGTAGTACTAATATAAAATAGTACTAATTGTAGACTGGCTTTTCGGAAAAAATTCTATGAGTAAAATAATTAAAAGTAAACACTCATTAAAGGTTATGTTAATGTTGTTTTTAATAATAGAATTAGTAGTGAGTAACTAATAATAATTGTTCCCATACAAATTAGGTAAAGGCAGCATAAGTATGTTTCATCTAGCAATATTTCATATTTTTATTAAATTATTGATAATATTATATGAAAAGATGGTGAATGTGATTTAAATGGAAGGTAACCGGTATTGGAGAAGAGCGCCCAGCATGAGCAAAGCCCAATTACATTGGCGGCCAGAACAGCACAAAATATTGCCTTTGCAAAAACCACACACACTATCACTATCAACATTATTAAATATCAAACAAACATTTAATAGATCTATCAATAAAGAGCTTAATCGCCAAACTCGTGTCATATCACTTATTTATATCCCAACAATAAATGTGTTAGGAAGAACAGCAACTTTTCACGTTAAAGACGCACTGGAAAAAACAATAAAACTAGGTTTTTTGTCGAAAATAGATATTGATACTAAATTATGTTAATTCAGCTTTTTTTAAAGATTTTAATTAATCTATTGATAAAAAATAAGCATACATACTATTGCCTGGCCTGTTGCCTATAACTCTTGCAAAATTTATAAATCTTAAGCATTTTAAATATGTTGTTTTTTCGGTTAAATTAATTCAAATATTTCAGTATGCATCTCCAGCAATCTTTCAAAATTTACTAATTTTTAATGAGTATGATCTAATTTGATAGATGTGCATGAATTCAATTTAAATTTAACCTTATTTCGATCTGTAACTTAATAGTTGAATGTTTTCAGTTAAACAAGTTTCGGACATGGTTTTTTACCGAATTTTTATAAACCAGGAAAACTGAGTAAAACGATTGACCGGAATTTATTATTTTATTTTTTTAATCTCAATCTCCAGCATCCATATCTCTGTGGAAAATTTTTATAAACCCATTACAAGTTTTCACCGACAATTGCGCTGATGATATGTCACATTTTGTAGCTACAATTAATTTAGTGGTAACTAGCTGATATTTTTTTAAATATCCGCCTTCAAAACAGTATCTTTTTACTTAGCTTGTCCATTAAACTTTTTACCAGTTATCATACGAGAGTATAAAATATAACTTGTAATTATTTTTAAGGCTTTTATCTCATACACTATAAATAAAACTGCTTCATTCGTTAGCTATTATATTTGTTAGTGTACTCGATTGGAATTCCAACAAGATGATGACTAAGCGGAATTGGTTGCTTTAGTCATATACAGTCATTGTCAATATTCTAATAAAATATTACTAAATGTACGGTTATTGTACATATTTTTTTATAAGTGATATTATGTGTCTGATTCACAATGCATTTAATTCACCTACACGACAATTCTCTTTGGAAATTCACGTAGTAAATTACAATTTGCACAAGTCGTTAATATTCAGTCGTCATACTCTTCGCGCTTTCTGTACATTAACATTTTGTATTTACAACTAACAAAATATCAACATGGACGATTTGGGTGGATGGAATCAGAATTAATTGATTCATTGATCTCACTAGATCATCTGAATGTTTTGATTATTGACAGTGGTCGATTGATTCAATATTATTTTTTCAATCATTAAAATTGTAAATAATAAATTATCCCTTACAAATATAACAATAAGCATTTCTTTTCCCATGGATTTGCAAGTTGTATTTTTTCATTTATTTTTTTAGAAGTAAAGCTCAATAGAGCGTAAATGTATAAATAAAATTGACATGTTTTGGTACATTTTTTAAAGTACACATGTGTATATGTGAAAACAAGTTCAAGGCTTACCTTTTGTGTTTTGTATAATATTTTTTCAAATTCGCTTGTAGGATTCCATCTAGAATTTTGTTTTGAAAATATTAAATAAAACATTGGAGTTGTATTTAATTTCAGCCAAATTAATAATTATTATAAAATTAATAGATGTAGTTACGTTCACTAAATAATTGCCATTGTCTTTGTATATACACAGATGTTCAATAAATGAATAAACGTATTAAACATAAATTGTTGATAGTGTTGACTTCTTGGTGTAATATTTTTTAAGTAATATGTTATTTGTAATTTAAAAAAAGTAATTTCTTAAAAGACTTCAGAGACTCAATGTCTGTGTGTTAATAGTCGAAACTCCTTAATAAAATTACTGTGTATATTACATATAACATATGTTTTTATATACATATTATTAAATACGAAAAAAGATACTCTGAAAAGGAACGTTGCATTATGATCGAATTTCACAGATGTCTGTATATGACTATCGAAATTTTCTATTACATATTTTGTTATAACCTATTAATTTGAAAAATATTGAAAACGAATCCAGTGATTGATATAAGAATTTTAACAAATAAAATTCTATTAAATTTTATTAACTAGTATTGATCCATCTGTTAGGAAGTATTTAGTAACAAGTAATACCCCACACAAGGTGACCTGACCTGCTTGCTCTTGGTATCGAATATCATACTGGACGTCAAATAAATAAACGTCAACCCATTCCAGCTTACTACCAATAAAATAACTATAAAATGTTATGCCAATTTTGAAAACATGCCTTCTAACTGTATTCGCATAAACTAACTTCAAACTGACCGTGCTAAATTATATTGTACATAATCGAATCAAAATACATAGAGCTTTAAGCCTGAATAATATTTTTATTGGTTGCGTTATTTTTTACCACCACACAATTTTAATAATATAAGGTTATTGATAACAAAAAGCGGGATGAGTTCAGATTTCAAATTTCGACGGTTATTCTGCAGCAGCCGTTACAAGTGGAATATCTGTTTCCTATAGCTGTCTTTGTTTTTCAATTAGTAATTCAACACAGGTGGGAAGAGGACAGGTGTGGTGATGCTGCGAATCTTGAAGACTTGTACGCACTCACACATTCGAATAACAAAATGGACTCCACGATTCGGCCATCACAAAGGAATTAAGCGTATATATTCTTATAATTGAATTATCAATCAGTTGCTAAAAAAACCAGAAAAAATAGTCTACTCAAATATTTAAAAGAAGTTATAACATGTCTCTCCTTATGATAAACTCCACAATAGTAATTATTATTGTACAATTGGGTGCAACAATCTGTTCTGTAATGTTAGTATTGGAGAATTAAAATAAAATAGTTTAATTATCAAACACAATCAATACAAAATAATATAGGGAACTTACGCAGTAATTACTCCATTGTGGTTTGCTACAGCTTGGGTATGTTACTACTAATTGAGATGAAAATCTATCATGTTACACATAATATATAGGATTCCATAAATATGTATGATTAATATTGAAAAATCAGTACACTGAACAACAATACTAATTATTAAGATAATATATTACTGATTACTGGAAATAGTTTGGTTCATCAACAGACCGTTATGAAAACGATGTATATTAAGCCATATTTTGATATTTATTTTTATATAATTATAATTTTAAGGTCTGTGTATCGATACAGACGGTCGCTCCCTCGATTTCCGCACTGCAAAGAGATCAAAAAAATACTTGAAATAAAGACTGGGGAACAAAAAGCGAAGACGACAACCTATAACAAGAAGGCGGTCGTTGGATAAAAAATATGGCCTCTTTGACCTGAAGAAGTACATACTGAAAGAGCCTCGGGACCTGAAACATTCTTCTTCGCAACATCTCTCTCGCCGAATTCTCACGAAGTGAAAGAGATCCTTATCAATAACACTAAAAATAATATATAAATAAATTCATGAATGGTAGTCGTAGCATATTTTAATGAGTAATTAATTAGGAATTAAATTGAAGAATGCCACCGAATTTTCATATAGATACGTATTCGGCTAAGAAAGTTTGTGAAGAGAGGCGTGTTTTAATTACTGGACTCTTGAGATAGTAAATTTGGGGAGAGAAAACGTGGAACATTATAGTGTAGTAATCGTGATTATAGATCATATTACAAGTTTTTAACTTTATATTCACCATATTTCATATAATTTAAACCTTTTTTAAATTTAAATAAAATTTCACCCTTCAATAATTTCCATTAAACAAAAATATTTTATGCAATATCTTACACTTCTTCAATAAAAAATGAATTCCAAAATCCATAAAATAGTATCACTGTGAAGAGGATGAAATTGTTATGAAAAAGGGTTAATTTGAAGTGAAACTATTAATTGAAGTTCTATTTACTTAAGTTCTATTTATTTATTTATAATTAACTTACAGACACATTTAATTTATGGTTGCAAATATGTATAAGGAAAGAATACTTCTTACTAACTATAACTGGCCATTAAAATACGAAATCCTTTTTTTCTGGTGTTATGTCATGTACTTTTCATTTTTATCCATTCATTAACTTTTGAGAAAAATAAATTTTATAGTCATTTGTACTAAAAAAACAATAAATTTAATGTGATTTATTTTAATTTTAGGCATTCATGTATTAATAAATCAATGAATGTCGGTCGATTGGTTATATTTAAGTATTATTTTTGTATTTACAAGTAGCTGTTTTATAGAGTTAATTATCATAAATCTGTATGCCGACATAGTTTAAGTATTCGTGGTGAAAACTGGGGCGGATTTCCGAGAAAGGTGCTCCGTTTTGCTGTTGTTTTAATTTCAATCATGACTTGTTATGATTTTAGTGATATGATAATTAAAGATAGTTAGAGTTCCCCTTGGAGTTCTTGGAGCTCCTCACAGGTGTTACATTACAAAGGGGGAAGACTTAATCAACAGACCTTGACAAATTCTACCACTAGCTACATTTTTATACAAAACGACTTAATTAATTGCTATTATAATGCAATGTTGACACCTTGTTTAACTATGGACGTTTAAACGCTTCGATAAGCATCTCGAGTACCCCTTCATTTCTGGTTTAATTGTTTACATCTGGTTTCTATTTACAATTGCATACGTTTAATTTAGAAATTTATACGTTGTGTACATATACGCATTTTCATCAAATTCAATTTTTATCGTACCAATGAAATTTATTGGAAAATTATTTATTCTATTCCAAGATCGCTTATTATAATTCTACATTCATTAGTTTATTTTTAATATATATTGCACAAAGATGTACAAGGTTTAAAAATATACAACAAATGTCAAACTTTTGACTTTGCGCGGAATTGAACTCAACTGATTTAGTGAAAACGATAGTAATTTGTAATATCGTAACATATTATTATAATTTTATGATGTGAACAAACACTGCCGTTGGAGAATTATCTGAGAATGTCTAAGGATTGATATTTTCTCTACATACATAAGATACTAAGAGTATGAGTTACTCAATATGTTTCACATACTCTTAATACCTATTGGTTAAAATGTCAAGGTTGTGTATTTAATAAGGTAATTTTATATTTGCACGGTATATGTAATCTTAGCATTTCTTAGTGGAAATATAATTAAATTTGGTTTAATTGCAAAGACGACACGTGTATGCACAAAACCTGTTGGAGGGATGTCCTTAAGATAATGGATTATAAAAAATCATGGTCAACCGTAAGCTACATTCAAAGGGACGATTCTAAGAAAGAAGGGGAGTTCTAATACTACATAAAAAATATATTTATAATAATATAATGGTTTTAGATGTATATGTGTGTGTGTATTTGTATACCTGTTGTATGGATATATGTATGTGAGAGACCTGTGCGTTGCCACGGTGCTTGTTTTTACAGCATCGCTTCAGGAACGAAATGGGATTCATTTTAATAAAAATATTTTCCTAAATAATTTATCAAGTGAATCTCTAAATTTATCACGCAAGATAATAAAAAAAATATTTATGGTCATTTTATTTCTGATTTTTTACATTTGAATCTTAATTTATAAAATTTACTAAGTATAAACACATACGAAAAAAATAAATCAGTATTGTAAAATATTATTTTGTTAAAATTATTATTAAAATCCAGCACACCATCTCCTATTTTTATTTAAATTATGTTATAAATTAAGTCGAAAAATAAATTCTTAGTTCGTCTCTGATTAACGGTCGAGATTTCGAGGGGAGATCGCAGGTACATAGCTACAGGTACCAGGAATAATACAGGTATACCAAGGGTCGATTCCTTACCCCAAACAGGTATAGTGAGCGCCAAAATTGACCATCACAAATAATATTATTACTTCCAGATTCTTCCACCAACAGTTATACATTTGAAAAGTGTTTTTATAATATATTTAAATAAAAGAGAAGGTTTTTTTGAAGATTTCTTCAGAGCATTTGCTGATTAATTAACATTCACACATTTAAGAAAAAAATTATCGAATGTATGGTTTGGACTATACATTCCAGCCACCCTATTGGAAGATACCTATAGTCATTGTTACAAACACCTGACGTCCTCTGCTATGGACCATAGAATGCATTGAATAGAAGCCAAGGGGTGAACACCATGTGAAATTTTCTAGCTTTTATATTTATGGGATCCATTTCGAAATCAAACAGGCTATTCAAATATCACAAATCAAAATACAACATATTGATTAGTTATTTGCAAAACTACGACTTATAAAATGGATAATGCTCTCGGACTAAAACAGGTTTTACGACAACAGTATTCAAGATGGTAAAAACTATTGAAAATAATCCACTATTCGAAAAAAAACAGTCTAGACACAAACACACTCGTAAATAATCAATCTAAAAAAAACAATGTTTCTTCAAATAACTTTCTCATGGAAAAAAACAACCACCATCCATTGCATCGCGGTGAAAAACTAAGACATTATTAAAATAAGTTCAATTTTACTTTTAAATGTTGTGTTTTGTAAAGGTATTTTGTTTCATATACATTAAGCCTATTCATACACTTTTCACAATAGTATTGTCTTGTTCAATTGGCATTATACTCATATTATTTGTCATATCGAGTCATTGTGTTATTGTAAGCACTTAAACAAGTGATGTTTGCATAGTGTTCAGAATTTGTATAGATTTTTCCTAGAGGGACTAAAATCTGAAGACAATGAGTGAATGATGTGTACAGGTAAGAGCCCGAAATATTATAATGATGATAAATTTATTTAGTTGAATGCAGTTCGAGATAATGGGCACCGATTGAAAAATGCTTTTTGTTTGGAGAGCTTCGTGACTGGAGGTTGACAGTATGCGGAGTTTAACCTTTGAGTGCGTCGTGTATACGAGTATACTGATCGTGGCTTGCTGGGGAAGAGATAAAATTGAGGTGATGGGTGGAGATCGCCTGTGGCGTTGGGGAATCCGGTCCAAAGGGGGCGGAGCACCCACTGATATTCGCTATTTTTAGAACGACGCTCAAATGGCACCCCATCCTGCAGCTTGCACCGTCGATATTCTTCACATATGAAAACAACCTCCAACCACAACATACAATTACCGACCGACGAACATAATAAATATGGAAGTTTCAAGGTACACAATTATCTCAAACATGATTTAAATATAACAGAACTTCAAACAAACAAAGCGATAATTTATATAAATAACCCGTAATATGTGTCAATAATTATACAAAATGCTAATTAGGCCAGTACTAACCTACGGTGCAGAAACATGGATTGTTACCAAGAATGAAGAGGATAGGCTACTTAGGTTCGAGCGAAAGATTCTTAGGAGGATCTTGGGTCCTGTTCAGGAGGCACCGGGACTATTTAGAATTAGACGGAACGATGAGATTTACTCATTATATAAGAGCGTGAACGTAGTGCAGTTTATAGCTTTTATGCAGAAGATTAGGTTGGGGTTAAGATGGTGGAGGAGGTATCGAAACATCATCTGTTATCTGTGGGTAAGAGAAGGCAGAACTTAGCCAAGGTGGGGGACGAAATTTATAAGGTAGTTAGAGTTTAGGTATTAATAACTGGAGGAGCATTGAGTGGAAGATGCTGGGCGGGAAGCCCTGGTTCACCCCCGACCACTCAACTATTTTCAGCTTCACTATTTTTAAGTAATTTAGCAATATGAGGTGTATCTATTAATGAGTAATTAATTGTATTCAATAACTCTTAATAAAGTCTCTTTCTCAAATATCATGAAACGATATTCAGTGTCTATTTATTTGCTCTCGCTTTCGCTTAGTTACTGCCGCAAACCAGAAAGTATAGCTCAAACCAAGTAACGCTAGTTCTAGTCTTACAAAAATAGTAATGTAAGTAGGAAATCGAATTTTTCAGAATTATTTCCAATTATTTACGTGTGTAGAATAATGTACATTTTCTAATTTATAAATAATATTGTGATCAATAATGCCTATGTATGTATTTGGTGAAAGTAGGTCCGACATAAAGACCCACGATTGTTACATTTTTTTATTAACTAATTAACATTTTTTTTCAATAATTTAGTGTAAGGCGTAATATCATATATCGTTCCTTATATTGACAAACATTAATGAGTTTATTTTTCTAGGACTAAGTTTATTTATTAGGTGGGTTTGCTTTTGCCCACGCGTTCAGCTCTCTCAGGTCGCTCTCGGGATATCTTTCAGGGTTGTCGTGATATCATCCTGAAAACATAAAAAAACAAAGACACGTGTATGCCATTAGCGGTATGCTTAAATATATAGTTATGTGTCTTTTTATTTTATGTATTATACGTATACATACGAGGCCACGTTTCAACCGTCGCGCCAAGATCCCAACGGGCGTGATTTGAATTTTCTCCAAGGTGCGAATACAGGCCAAATCAGGTATAGCCAACATTTAATTATACAAATACAAAAATATTATAAAATAAGCTACGTTAACGTGTGTTTGGCAAAGTGAATTACGTTGTAGTGATGATTTTTATAAATTATATAATAGTACACAAATATTTAAAAAAAAGATTAAATACCAATATTTTATATTATAGGTAGCTCATGGTTTAATATATATTTTTTTTTAATTTAGCAAAACGATGGTTTTAAAGATATGCTGGCGAGAACAGCGAGTTGTGCCTCCGGTTCAGAAACGAACAACCCGGTCGTCCTGAGATTCGAGCGACTTTTATTTTAATCAGTGGCGTACATAAACTCTTTTTAATAAAATTTAATTAAAATTAATTACCTCGTATTATATAATGGTAATAATATGTATGACAATAGTTTTATAATAAGGAGATTGTTTTGTTGTTGAAACTAAAAACATATTGCAATCACAATAAAATATGGACCCTTTTTTGATTTGATGATTGTATTATTTTTATGTAAATGTTACACTGAAGCAGTGAGAATATCTTATACAAACATCAGAACTATTGATCATGTTGATTACTTGATATAATTACATAATTATTTAAATAAATAAGTTTGTAATTTCCTTTATATTTTTATTACAGTCTAAACGCTTTCGATTACCAACATGTAGTTATTTTTAGAGACTGTGTGTGGAGTGGAAATTACAAACATATTTCTTTAAAACGTTGGTCCGAGTAAAGTAATGTATTCCCAGGCATACGTCACCGTAAATATTATAGTAGAGTTGCTTAGCTACACTTATGATCGGTTTTTTGTTAGTTAATGCCTCGTCTGAGCCTCGTGTGAGGCACTAATTAACAAGAAACTGATCAAAAGTACAGCAAAGCAACCTATCACCGTATATTTGCGGTGTGCGGTTGCGGCGACGCACGCTTGAGAATCCCAAGTTTTATAATATGTTATGTTGATAGCTCATAAGGCTGTATTGTCATCAGTGTTAATACAGTAAAATTTGCACGTGGCGCCAATGGCTTAATTTAAATCCTTTTGGCAACGCGCCGCTCGAAGCAAGAGTGGGCGAAATACGTGACGTCAACTCAGAGAGTATAGTTGGTGGGAGAGGGGAAAGGAAGGTGATGTCTCGGCAAAGAGGGGGCCGCTGGAGGGGAAGGGGGCCTTGTGCGACGCTGAAGCGGGGGCCTCAGTCCACAGCCTGCTCTTCATAGTATCGGACGCTAATATCGCTCGTCTGCCATCCGCTCATTTTCCAACGAAATCTCTGGTAACTTACCCAATCCTCACTTACTAACCTTTCAAACATTATTCATGTCGACTCATCGTCCTGTAAATGTACACTCACTCTATACAATTCCACCGTAAGTACGTTCAACATTGGCGTCGCGACGCCTCTCCCTGCTTTCCCGCCAAAAGCGTCCCGTAATTCCAGTGCAAAAACACTCACCCCCAAAATCAAGTGCGGGCTGTGGACGTTACAATACCTTATTTCGATTAATTTATCAATACATAAATGTGTAATCCACATTGGAGAGAGGCGCAGGGAGAGAAAAAAACAGACACAAGGCCGTCGAGGTATGGCGACGACTACGCGAGGTTATTGCCAAGTGGATACGAGCCGTACAGACGGACAAAAATGGTAAAAATAAATTCATATAATTTTATTCAATTCACACTGATCCACCGGCGGTAAGTTAAGATTAAACAAGACACATTTGATTTGTACTATAATTGACGTTTACTAATTATTTTACCACATTAGTTAGCCGCGTATCAACATGTGGTATTTATTGTTCAACTTATTATCATATTGTGTGTTACACGTTTTCAAATTGTTTTTTCAAACAGGTTTTCGATAAACGTGTATCGCAGTGTTTCTCTAAATGGCTTCAGGTTATCGCTGTATAACCAGATAATTTTTATACAAACTCAATCCCTAAATCACTCACAATAGCTCGTTTTTTTTGTCACAGTTTCCAGGTACACAATAGTGGCTATCTGATACACATAGGTATCTACACATTTTAGATCAATCTGCGCGAGAGTTAATAAATTATTTATATCTTTTTTAATTTGCATATTTCATTCATGAGATACATCGGCAGTTTCTTATATACGATTCCGGTCAATGTCGCTTAAAATTAACCAATAACAACTGAAAATTCAATGTCAACGTTAGGAGTGTGAGCTTGTATGACTAATACATGAGTCTCTTCAATATTTATATATAAATTAGAAGAGGCTTTGAAATGACCGTCCGACTCGAATTGGTTATTTGACTTTCTATGTTTGACGGCGAACACCAGTCGTGAAAGTGTACGTTACGTACTCTTATATATTTTATATATAAAGATGTATGTATTTTAATCTCTTAAGTATTTTATACGTATAGCGACGCGGAGAAAGTCGACCACTTGTATCGATTTAATCGTATTTCTTGTCGACATTTGGTTGTTAATTTTTTTTACCGAGAACCAATTTGTAGCCACATCTCGCTTTATTTCCTAAACGACAAATAACACTTTTGTGATTATGGGGGCTATTCTTTCACTCGAGACCCCGGCCAATGTTACCACCCGTGCGAAGAAAATTGCCTGACAAAAATATTTATTCAAATTTATTCAAATCTCGTCCGCCATTCAAGACGCGGCAGGACGTTGTCGGCGAACACACGCATGAAATCCTTAACCAACTCGACACTGAGTAATAAAGACTTAAAAAAATACATTTGGAACAAATAAATCAAACACGAAATTGTGCACTGACCGTGTTGCACAAAGCGACTATTGTTTTCGAAACTGAATTTTAAAGAATTTACGATCGACGCGTCACTTACTGCTTTTCGAGAATGCTCTCTTATTCATTTTTTCTCTCTTGTTTCTGTCGCGGTCAAAAGTCGGTTGACTTTACACAAAGTTAAGGTTAACGTGCAAATTTAGTCACGTGTTTATTTTACAATCACTATTGTTTTCTACACAATCATTTTAAATGAAATAAAATGTTGTTTTTCCGAGTGAACATTCGAAGATCGTGTATTCGTTTGGTCGTGCGTCATGCAAATTATGTACATTTTCCATCGACACTTGTCATATTCAAATAAAGATGAACACAAATTAATTAATGAAAAGCATATATTTTTAATTATTATTATATATTTATGCGTGTTCAAAAAAAAACCACACATACATACATGACGCCATTTTGAACTCTCCCGCGCGCGCGTCATTTTCACATTGATGACTTCATCGAGCATACAATAAACCGACTCGAAATACGTCTTCATTATAATATTTCTGGACGTTGTATTCCAAATTTATTATAATTTAAATTGCAAGTTTGACGGCCGATCGGCGAGTACGGTGAACTTGTGTTTTTTACGGGACAATCGCGACGTAGACACTTGAGCAAACATTACAAACAACGGGGACGAGCTAACAACAATCTTCAATAAGGAAAATTGTCGCTTACTTACCGTCGAATAACATTTCGATTGATTTATACTGAAAGTGACATATTCACTCTTTGATCAATTCATCCCAGTGATTCATAAATGTTATAAAAACTATGCACACGCTAATGTTGATTAGTTATTCAAGAACATATTGCCGCTCGTGTGAACTCTGACAATTGCATTTTGTCATTCTGTACAACAATCACGCACATTCCGAGAACGACGAATTATAAAAGACTACTACAAATTTATTTGAACATCACTCTTCTACAAATCAAATGTTTTCTTTATCTTTTTTCAGATTGTGTACGAGATCAATGGGGAACAATGCTCAATCGAAAATTACCTGATAAGAAATGGATTATATTTCATCATTTGATAAAAAAATTGGTACGATTCATTATCTTTGGTTATCTAGCTGTATGAGTGAATTTAAATTTCATAAAGCTAGGTTACCGGAGTTAAGGTACTACCAGAACAACAATAAATTTTATACCTACTTTATTATAACTATAATATATTTTATACATATAAAATGTAACATCTCTATATAACATGTAATTGTTAAATTAAGTTGCAGTTATGTTACATTTGAGATGTATGAAAATCCAAGTAATCCCAGTGTCACAAATAAGTTAATCATGATTAAAGTTGAAAAATAATACATTGTAATTAAACTGCATGTGTAACTTAAAAATTTAATTTATCACTTTTGTTGAACCCAGAAAAAAATATTTGAAATTGCATTCTAATATAATTTATAATATAGTAGTAAATATTCATTTTCACTTGAAGGAGAAACTCATAGAATACAATCTAGGAATTAAGTAACTTTTCACCTGGATTCAATACCTTAAGGCATTATTTGTTTGTTAACGCATGATAATATTCATATTGTACTTTCAACTTTTAGTGTTATAGTTATGTTATATAAAATGTAGCAAAATATTTAATTTTGTATAAAATATAATATCAACAAAAAGAGTGCCCTCATAAGTTTCATATGATGTCTACTTTAACAATGGAAAATATATTATATTATGAAGAAAATGGATACTAAAAAAATCTTATGAAAAGAACAGTTTATTTTTCAACAAACAAAAAATAATACAATATACGCTGAATTAAAAGATATTTCAATATGAAAAACCTACTTACTACTAAAAAGTATTCAGCTGTAATAGTGAATATTACAAGTCATGTTTAAAATTATCAATTATGTGTAAAAATTAAATTGAATTTTGCTTTGTTACAATAGTTAGTGTGATTTACATTTTGTGCATTTTCAATGAATACTCCAAAGTATGCAGGTATTTTAATACTAATATTTGGCAATAAATTAATTATTTATATTTACATTGTTCTGTAATGTAGGTTAGCTTTTAGGCTAATCACAATGTTTTTAAATAACAATAAAATAATATGTCAATATTTTCCCCACGAAGCTATTTTGAACAAAACTCACTTTTAACATTGAAATAAGACAAAACTACATGTATTTGGCAATGTTATTAAATATAATAATGATAAAAAATTATGGTTCACATCACTCATGTTCCAAGCATTATATGCTAATTACAAAACTGAAAAAAAATCCCACAGACGTGAAGAACTATACATATAATAAAAAAAATTGTTCAATAAAGATCACCATTACACTTCCACTATAGTTTACACTGGATTACGTTTTAAATAATAACACTATAAAATATGTAATTAACGTTTTTTAAGATTTTTCAAAGAAATTTGATTAATTTTTAAATAATGTATTCAATTCTTCTACTGATTTAAACAGATGTGTGCTTTTTGTTAATTATTAATTATTGTTGATGTTAACATAACATACACTTTGAAAAATAAATATGAAATAAGTTCTCGGACAAATGTACTTGTTTTAAATTAATACATAAATCTTTGCAGAGTGACAATAATTTAAAAATAAATAAAATGATGTATGTATGTACAAAATTCATCTACAAGAGTTAAGAATTAAACAGCTTTTCCTAGTAAACTAGCCCAGTCGACACTGTTGGGGTCAATGATAGGATTGGGACCAACAAGATCATTGGAGATCATATATTCAGAGGCTGTAATATACAATGCTACTAAAAGACCTAATAATCCAGCCAAAACAGTGGATTTTTGGAATATAATACACACTGTTACACAGAGTCCAAAGTAAGTAAAATATCGAGTGTAAGTTACATGACGGGCTTTATCTTGTGTTTCTGCATTAACACAGTGGTCATCTTTTAAGACAAAACCTGAAGCACATTCATCACACATATCGGGGCCGTCACCACTGCATCCATTGCAAGACTTATCACATTCTAAACAGTTATATGTTCCTTCTGCATTTACACAAAATTCATTCTTTTTGCAAGTCGATTGTTCAAGACATTCATTGACGTCCAGGCAGCCTTTGTCAGTATCCATTATCCAACCTGGTGAACACACGGTACATCCTTTCACGCCGGCTTGAAAACAGCCTCCGAAACAAGCTTTATGACATTGTGAACATAAAACTTTTTTAGAATCGCGATAAGATTCATGATATCCATCTGCACAATCGGTACAAGTGGGTCCAGTGTAACCTTTATCGCAAATGCATTGACCGTTTCCTTTCCTAGTGCCATCACCTTTACATTTTCCGTTACCATTGCACACATTATCAGCTCCACCTGTGCATTCAATACATTCTTTTCCGTAATGTCCCAAAGGGCAACAATATTTAAGTCTGTCGATACATAACACTTGGAATATATTATCGTCAGATTTTTGTTCTGACCACCAACTTTCAAGATGAGGTTCTGCCGCTTCCGCCACAGTGTGACATTGTTCTTTGAAGTCAGTCAATTCTGAACAGAGTCCTTCTTGAATTTCAACTAACCTCACTTCGCTTCTGCTGTAAGATGATAGTTTTTCTTCCTCCCATGCGGCGTCACCGCCTTCATGTTTACCACGAGATGTTTTTTCGAGTCCCTTTTTTAGAGAATCAATGTAAACCCTACAAGCTTGGCAAGGACCCAACTCTCTTTGAGATTTAGTGTTCAATTTTGGTTTTGGAACTGATAAGTTACACTCAATAAAAGTACAAACGGTTATTAAGATAAATATGACAATATACTTATGGAGGACCATTATTTTTACAGACACAGAATTGTTTCAGTCACCAAAACGATTGTAAAACTTGTTAGCCACGCGGCACTGATAATGTTTGACGTTTGACACTTGACAACTGTCGAATTGAATATATTTTTTTCATTCATACATTTTGGGGTTTTCTCAGGAAGAGTAAAAAAATTTCTGCTGTTATTAAAAAGTTATCTACGTAACTTATGATTATGTGCCTCTTTTGAATTATAATCAAAATTGATTCATTAATCAAAAATTCACATAGATTACATGATATAGCGTTTTTTTTCTATTAGACCCTATCCTTTTTTATTTTCTCGTCTGAAAATCACGCTAGGCCTTATACGGGGCATGTCTTATAATAGGAAAAAGGCGGTATGTATATATAAATTAAAATGCAGACTGGCAACTAAATGTAACATTAAGCGGGATATTGAATCTGACGTTTAAGACAATAATATGATGGAAGTTGTGTCAGTTATTATTTGAGAAAATGAGGCCGTGGAGAGGAAGAGGGGGGAGGGGGCGCGGGCAGAGGGGCGGGGGCAGCAGAGCAGGAGGAAAGACAAGTTCCAGTAGCAGTGAAGCCAATCGAACTAACACTATTATTACTAACTGTACTAATACTCCCCATTCTCTTTATTTACCACACGAAGGTACTACTATTTGAGTACAATATATTAATGTATAAATATGTATATTAAAGTTTTAATTGATATTTTTCAGAGAAAAAAGATGATTCGCCGACTAATGAGAAAGTCAGTGCGGCAGAGGAATACATTATCAGAAACAAATCATCTTTTGATTTGAGCAAAATTGATGAAAAAAAGTGTTTACAAATCGACGTTCTTCATCTTTCAGAAGACCGTCAGTTCACTTCTTCGTGGCCATCATTTGATGTAGATTTAACTGATAAACCTCTTTATACAATCGGTTGTCTTGGTTTAGCAGCTCATAAAGTTAGAAAACTATTTGTATGCATATTGTTATTTTATAATAATTTTTTTTGTATGGTTCTAGGTATTTAACTTTGAAGATAAAATACATATAAGACCCATGAATCATTTACCATATTTATCACTAAACAATTTAAAAGTGGATTATTTTGGTATTTTTTATTATGTTATGGATCTGTAAAATTCTTCATTTGTTTTTACTTATCTATTTGTTAAATTTTGTTATTAAATAGGAAAACTAGTTACAATAAGAGGAACAGTAATCAGAGTTGGAAGTCCTGGATTGGTTTGTACATCTATGGCATTTGAATGCACATCTTGTCATGGAACTCAGGCTGTAATTCAACCACAGGGAGTTCATACTGGTGACATTTTAACTTTCATTATAATTGGTAGTCGAGTGTCAAATTAAATAATAATATATTACCAGTTCCGACTTGCTGCACATCTTGCCGTTCCCTTGGAAAGTTTGAGGCTTTGCAATCATCACCATTTACAATCACTGTCGACTGTCAGGTGGCCAGAATACAAGAGACACAATCACAGGTAGCATTTTCTAAATTGATGATATTTTAAATAATCCATAATAAATTGAATCTTCTTTTAGGGTACTTCAGGAACAATCCCACGAAGTGTTGAAGTAGAATTACGGGGGGATTTAGTTGGAACAGCTTGTCCTGGAGATTTACTTTCGGTTACGGGAATTGTACAGGTAATTTATTTAAAAATTTTAAATGTCTAATTGACATAATTCAATTGTTGTTTCAAAATAAAACAAAAGAATGTGAATTCCACAGTATATTTTTTTTTTGGTGGCTGAGAAATCTTCAACTACACATTTTAATTAAGTCTTTAATATAATTTTAGAAGTATATTTTATATAATTTTTTTAGGTGAGGGGTGAAGCCCGTGGTGGTGAGGATGGCAAAAGAGCTGCTCGTTTAATGCAGCTTTATATCGAAGCTGTATCTGTTCATAGTCAGAGAAATTTAAATCATCCTACTTTAACATTCACACTAAATGATTATTATGCAATTCAGGTTAATATTATTAATACAGAAAATATATAAATAAGATTGGTTTGTTTTGTTTTTCTTCGGAAGATTAATTTTAAGTTTAAATAGGAAATCCATGCTTCTACAGATGTATTCAAATTGTTAGTGCAATCTCTTTGTCCATCTATATTCGGACAAGAAATGGTTAAAGCAGGATTAATTTTGGGACTAATGGGTGGAACTCAAGTCGAAGGTGGCTCCAGAAGTAATCCACATGTATTGGTTGTTGGAGACCCAGGGTTAGGAAAGTCACAATTATTACAAGCTGCAACTGTGGCTTCACCCCGAGGTAAATTTGTACAAAAAATATGTAGTAAAATATTTTTATAAGTTAAGTTAATTATAATACATAAGTTATTATTTTTCTACTTTATTTTAGGTGTCTATGTTTGCGGAAATGCCTGTACTGCAAGTGGTCTGACAGTATCATTATGTCGTTCAGAAGGAGGCGGATTTACTTTAGAAGCCGGGGCCCTTGTATTATCTGACAGAGGAGTGTGTTGCGTTGATGAATTAGATAAATTAGGAAGTTCCGGCCATGGTGCACTTTTGGAAGCCATGGAACAAGGTTCGGTCAGTGTGGCTCGTGGAGGTGTTGTCTGCTCTTTGGCTGCCTCCCCAACAGTCTTAGCCGCTGCAAATCCAACACACGGACATTACGATAGGCAATAAAATCAATCAGTCACTTAAAAAATGTTTTGTACACACTAGTTTATGAATCTTTATTATAGATCGAAAACGGTCACTGAAAACCTTCATATGAGTGCACCACTTCTTTCAAGATTTGATTTGGTATTTATTTTATTGGATAGACCAAATGAGGTAACGCTTTATGAGTTCTCAAAATACATATTACAATAATTCACATAATATTAAATGCATTTACAGCATATGGATATTTTACTGTCCGAACATGTACTTGCATTGCATTCCGGTGAAAAACCAAAAGCCCTTGTCAACAAAAGTACACTAATTTCACCATCTCAATTACCTGAAGAAAAATGTCTTAGGTATATGTAGTATTAAAAAAAAAAATAAACCCAAATTAATTAACAGTGGTAATTTTCAGTGAAAAACTGAAAATTCAAGTGAATGAAGAATTTGATCCTCTGCCTGCTGAACTATTACGGAAATATATTGCTTATGCTAGGAAATATGTTCACCCGAAACTAAGTGTTGAAGCTGCTCACGTTTTACAAGATTTTTTTTTGAAATTAAGAAATGCTCATAAAAATAGTACTTATAATGCAATTACAACAAGACAACTTGAAGCCTGCATTCGACTAACTCAGGTAAGGTTTTTTTTCATACATAGAAATAGTAAGCACAACTACTCAAGACCAAATATACCGACAATCAGCAATGTTTAGGCACAATTACAATTTGCGGTAACATTTGGCCAAGTGGAAGTTATTACTTCGCTGTGCATTTTATGCACAGTTAAATTTCATGCATTCAAAAAAATCTTGAAATAACTATATCTTATTAAAATTATGACAATGTTCTTATCAACAAAGTATTTGTATTTTCACTCTTACTTGATTAATTACATACATATGTATTTGTTTATTTAATAATAAAGGCTAGAGCCAAGATTGATTTGAAAGAAGAAGCGACGGCTGAGCATGCAAAAGATGTTGTTGAACTAATGAAATATAGTTTGATAGATACATTGTGTGATGAATTTGGATCAATTCAAATATCAAGATCAATTCACGGATCGGGAATGAGTGCTAGAGGACAGGTTTGTATTACTTATAATAGTGAAAGACTATGTATAAAATAAATATAACAAATTTTTTTAAAACAGGTTAAACGATTTATTGATGTGATTACGAGACGAGCATCGGCTTTAGGAAAAGACACATTCACCAAAACCGAACTATGTCAAATGCATCAAGCTAGTAATTTGCCAGGAAATGCAACATCTCTGGTTGAAGCCCTTCATGTGCATGGTTATTTATTATTGAAAGGGCCAAGTGCTTATAAAATTTTGACAGTTTGAAACTGTTTTCAATATGAGGTAATTAAGTTAGTAATAATTATTTCTATAAAATATTTAAAAATTGTTAAATTTTTATTGATCTGGCATGTACATTATTTAAATATTGTGAAGCTCGACAGGAACTATATAATATAAATATCATTGCAATAAAACTGTACATAGATTGATTTTTCACCCTTTGTACATATACTTCTCCAATATCCGAACCCGCAAAGAAGTAAAAATTTGATAGTGCCGATATTAAAAGTATCGGTGTAGCTAGTAAAGCATTAATTCTATCTATTGTGATATTAGATATTCTGTAATTAATTCTCCATTCATTGTAAACTTTACTCTGTGCTGTTGTTTTGCCTAGATTTTCTATGACAATACCAAAGAAATTGAGTATGGTCCAAATTAAAATAAAATAATGCGCTCCATGCCAGAAAAATACAAAAACGAAGCACAATAGAGAACCGATACATCTTGTGATTATTTGTTTGGTTAAAGATTTCTTCAATGCACCATCAACTGTTGGCTTAAAAATGTATCTAAAATAGAAAAGAATTTGCATTATTCACATTTTTGTAATTTACAATTTTTATATATGTATGTATATAATTACTTTATCAAAAATTTGTGCAGTCCAACATCAAAGTATTTCCACATTTGTGAATATCTGTGAACTCTAGCAATGCATCTTGGGGGTGTTTCTGGAGAAATGGCATCTAAGGCAGTAAAAGATCCAGCTATGCCGTAGATAATGAGATACTTCAAGTAGAAATATAGTCCCATCCATAAACCACCACCATAAAGACACCAATCAGGCATATTATGAAAAACCTTAAATTACATTTATGTATATATTTCAAAATGTGTTATTCATATGTATTTACTACAAATAATACAGTAAGGCTCCTGATCTGCATGGAAAATGTTAGTATCTAATTTTTTTCTGATAGAAGAAGGATAATCCATTTATTTGCCTAATTTAGAATTTCAAATTATACATATATGTGTATATAATAAATAGAACTATATAAGGATGATCCTCAACTTTCACAAATTATTGGTTGTGTCAAACACATGTACAAATGTTGAAGAATCTAAAATTTTTAAAATAAAACACATTTTTTTATGTTAAGAAAGGGGAAATATTCATAGTAAAGCAAGAACAATATTCAATAACTTAAGACTAATCTTATAGGAGACGTCAGGGATAAAGGACAAAATATGGAGCTTTCACTGTACATATTATCAAGAATATCTTACCTCGAAATGATACTGAAGAGAATTGAAATATATAAAGTGAAGGCAAAACTCCAAAAATATCATCCACCATAAATATCTGCCAATATTACATGAAAAATTTTTCAATCTTGTCAAAAATGAGTTGGGCTGCACCACGTTAATAGATATGCTGAAATCGCTGTATAGAATAAGTGGCCCCAAAAAGAGCAATGGCAGATAAAATGTATAGCTTATCATATCCAATATTCTTGGCGTATTTTCTTGATGATTTCTAGGTCTTTTTTTATCAACAAAATGACTAGACTTTTTCGATGCAACATTTTCCAAACAAAAGCTTATACATCGTAATTGTGTCCACAAAATAGTAATCAATACCATATACATGTCCTCATCCGACATACTGATAAATGAAATAGGATTGTGAACTGTCATGTTTTCATAAATACTTTTGAGTATGTTGGTGATTACTAAAAAAGTACAACTGCAAATCCAAATTGCTTTTGTCTTCCCTAACACTTTTAAAACTATGAAGTAAATAATCGGTTGGATCAACAACATTAAAAGTGCAAACACACCAAATGTGTATGCTGTAAAAGTAAACGATACAATGCAGTACCAATATTTGATGACACATTTATTTTTTCTAAATATTTCTGCCCCTATTACATGTGCAATAACCCATGGCAAAAGACTGATAGCAAATTGTTTCCAAGCATTCCATTCATAATCGGAGGAATCTTTGTACGTCCCCAAAATACTCCACCCTTCTATCAAATCTTCGGTTAGATTCTTATTTAAAGGGATTACTAAAAAAAAGTTGATATTTAAAAAAATGCAATTCATTATAAATGTGCAACAGAACCATACCTGTAGAAAATGTGTAAACATTATAAAGACTGTAAACAGCCGCTAATATCCAAACAGAAAGATGAAAAAATATCTCCATATTTTCTCTTATATTTGAAGTAATTCATAACGCCGGGTTTGGCGATTGACAGTTGACATCTGTTATATTTTGATGTTGCCATGCTAATCTATTTATATAAAAAATGTAATGCTAAAATTAATTAGAGTAAAATAAATTTATTTTGTGTAGCTTAGACGATAAGATTATTAAATAACCTTTAAAAGAAGATTTTTCCAATTAAAATCTATTTGATAACTATTTTTTTCAAAAAGCGCTTGGTTATATCCAATTGTTGTTTGAAATTAAACAATCGTACTTCATTACCATTCATGAAATATTTATCATATGAAAAAAATTCCGACAAAGAATAAGAATATAAGGTATGTTATAAATATTTTGTAATTTATTAAAGTTTTATTATTATTAAATTGTCTATTCGATAAAAAAATGTTGCCTTGACATAATATTATTCTGCTTCTTGGGTAACTGTGCTTGGTGTGGATCATTCATCGTCGTGATCTTGTAGAGACGAGGTGACAAAATGCAAATAACACATTTGTTTGCGACTCTTCTTTTAGCATCTCTTTGGAATACTGAAGTGTTGTGTGAGTGTTTGATTTTTATTTGTCCATTAATCTGATAATCAACGCAATGCCTTCATATTTTGCACAATACGCATGAGTTTGGCAATTGAACTTGAATATAGTAAAAACCTATACAATTCCAAATAGGTCACAGTAGAGTTCAATTTTTATCATTTGCCATTTAGCATCGGCCGCTAAAGGCGAATTGTTTGTATATTATATTGAATAATATTATTTTTATTCTCAACTGTATATCGACAATAAGTGAACCGGTTTGAATCGTCCTGTATGCGAATTGAATGATCGTTTGGTGCTAATAAATTTTCATTTTATATGCCCACGAAGATTATAATTTATTTATCAATCAGTATAAAATGCAAATAAGGTCTATTAGTATCTATGTGTAAAAATAAATTATTGCACTTTGTCAAATTAGAAAGTTATTTGATAATTACCATAGTTATACAACCCCATATATATATTTTAATCGATACCTAGTCTTTTATTAGTATGCATTTTTAGGTCAAAGAAGATTGGGGGCATCCTTACAAGATGCCAATTTAGATTTCCTCAATATCGAAGGAAATAGAAAACCATCTCCACCGCAACCGACCAATACAAAAACTACAAATAACAAACCAATTACTTCAACTACAGTGCCTAAGCCAACTTCAACTCCTGTTGGGATAGGAAAGTCTGGTCCTACCACACCTTCAACCCCGACGGGTACCAAACAGTTAATAAAGCATTTCAATGATAAAATAGCTGAAAATCAAAACCCCACAACACCAGGAAATAAAAACAATGCTCCGACCATCTCTCGTCAAAATAGTCAAGGAAACAGGGAAAGTTTTCCATCGTTGCCTAATCAGAATCAAAATAGACCGAATTCTCAAGGAAACATTGCATCGTCGGGGTTTCAAAGTACAACCAAACCGATAGCAGGGCAATTGGGACTACAAGGAAATAATCAAAACAGAGATTTTCCCGGACTGCCAAATGCACCAACAGTAGGAACTACAGTTAAACCGAACACACCAAAAAGTTGGAGTTCAGTAGTGTCTGGCAATAAGCCAGGAACAGGAGGTGCAAATGCTCCTTCAGCAGGAACAGTAGCACCTTCAGGATTTAACGTAAAGTCTAGTGCCAATCTCCAACCCATCGTTCCAGGAGCTCCACTTCCTCCAGTAGCATCTACAACTCCGATAGTTGAAGTTATTAGTGATAACGAATTGAAAGAACTGAGCGAAACACTCTTCAGAAAGGATAACAGTAACCCAGCTAAATATTTAACTGTTAATTTTCAAGGGAAAACTTCATCCTTTTCAAAAGACGATTTAGCTTCCCAACCGTAAGGACATATTATATCACTTGTTGAGTATGTATCAAATAAAATAAATAATTTTAGATTAATGACTATTCAACAAGCTGCCTGGGACATTCCCACAATTGCAGCAATGAAAGCTCTTTTAGACAATTATGAACAAGACACAACTGTTAATGAACATATCACTGCACAGGTAAAATTTGTATATTTTGCATGGATCTATAATTTATATTTAATTCACAATAATTATCTTAGGAAAGAAATGAAGAAAGTGTTTTTCTCGACTCTGTCATGGCAACACCACTTATTCGTCATCTCATGTCAGTATTGAAAGAAAAAAGTGGGTAACTCAAATATTTAATTAGTTTAAAAAAATACAAAACTCATTTAGAAGAAAAAATACTCTTTTAGACTTAGTGTCGCCAGATCCCAAAGAACAAAAAGATTTGTTGAAATCAATTTGGTTTAATATGTATTCTAGAGGTCAAGGTAGAATCGGTAGTTCTGGCTTTGAACATATTTTCCTCTCGGAATTGAAAAATGGAGAAATATCCGGTAAACTTTGAAATATATCAATTAATTTAGAAATCAAATTAATTAAAAAATGATTAAACTGCAGGCTTACACAATTGGCTGTACTTTGCCACTCAAGAAGATGCAAGAAACGCAAATTATTTGGGATATTTGAAGAAGTTGGACATTGGTGAAGTAAGTATTATGAAAAGCATGTACATATTTAAATATCTAATTTATATATATGTTTTTTAGAAACAAGCCATATTGAAATTACATTTCACAATGAAGGGTATTGACAAACCCGTTGATACAATGTTTGTGGGAACTTCTCCTGAATTGGAAATGGGCCTTTATTCGTTGTGTTTCCTGACAAGGGCCGACAGGTCGTGTCCTTTATCTTTGGGAGGAAAAGATTTCAATTTGAGAACACACACTTTTAGATACAGGAGCAAAAATATGATCGGCAGTGCATTCCCTGAAATATAAAAAATATATTCACTATTTGTAAATAAAAAAACATATAGGTATTGCACGAAATGTTTTCTTTCTTTTCCGACTCGAACAATGTAAAGAAGAGCAATGGACTCATATTAAAAAGAAAGGATATGTTGTTAATTGACATAAAGAAAAGAGGTACGTATATTATTTGTTTAACCCTGACACATCTCTGATAATTGATGAATTAATTCCGTCACATGTTAGATTTGATTAAAAAATAATCAAATTCAATTCGCGCCAAAGCAAAACACTTAAATGTGTAAAGTCGACTATTATATTTTTTTTAATTAATTGAATTTATAATAATTTATTATACAGCTTAAAAGACGTCGTCTGTTGGCTAAAATAGAATGAAAACACTATTTCGGCAATATAATAGTGTAATGAGCAGTAATAGGAGTGAGTCGTGCATTGGTATAAAGGTTGGTGGCGTATAGGAATAGACTAGAGCTTCGTAGTATTGGTGTGACATTACATTCGACCGTTTACGTCGACAGAGCTTGCTGTCAGACTGTTGAAGCCACGGGCGGCCGAAATATTAACAGCAAAACCCATATTTGAACTGCGCGGTGTCATGGTGCAATAAGAAAAGCAGCAGAATGTTTATTAAAAATGCTGGTAGATTCAGCGTAGCGAACTAGATATGAAGGACTCATTGCTATGGGGTGGCCTGGGAAACCTTCCCTGGAAAATATTTTCCCGTAAAGGCCACGGTGGCCTGGCACAAAGAGATTCCCTTCAAAGGGGAAGGCGTCACGGTATTCATTTCAAAAACTAGCATATTTGGACTATTTTTAGAGGTGTGGATTTATTTGTAATTTGATTTATCCTTCCCTTAAAACATTTTGAGTGTATCCGTGCGCTACATATGCGTGCACACCAATATTACCAAGCTCAAGTCTATTCGTACACGCACTAATAATATCAACTCTAGAATGACTCACTAACACACTCTCAATACATTATTATATTCAACTTTAATAAAAGACACGTCATGTTGTATACATATATGTATGTATAGGGGCTATTGTGTATGTACAGTAGTTTGATTGTGTTACAAAAAAGAGTTAGTCGAGCTTCGAGAGTGTCTAGGCGAGGAGTGCAGCGCCATGTGATCAGCTGTCAGCTCCAGGTCCTGTCATCGGCTATTGTTACTGTCTACTAGTGTACAGTGTTCACGCACAGAGCGACTATCACAGGTTCACCTCAGGAAGCCAACAGCAGCAGCAGCAGCTACTCTCTTCTGTGACAAGTGTTCAATCCAACCAGTGATCATGGCCAGACCGTTAACTCGGTGGTTGTCAATGCTAAACTCCACCCCGACTTCCTGTACTTCACCCAGGACTTACTGCTCAGCCAAGGATATCCTCAAGGAGGCTTACATAAGGACCAAACTCAAATGCAAATGTGAGACACACTTCATTCATAAATTCTTATATAAGTTGCGGCCTTAACCTCTTTCTTTGTTATTTGTTTACGATTTATAATTAGATCCCGCCGACCCCTAAGATAACTATTTTTGTATTGCAGTACTTTTAAATACATTACAAATAAAATCTTAGCCAATTAACAAAACAAATGATACAATAATACATTGAAGAATACCCATTCTGTATAGGTATATATTTTTTGTAAAAATAATTCAATATTATGTTATTTATTAATCAAACACTCAAATTATGTTTGCACATTTTTTTCACACAAACCGGAACAATTTTTATTTTATCTTATCAGCAGTTTACTGAAATAATGTCAACTTTTAATAGTGTTTTCTTGAATGGTCAGCCGAGTATAATTTTTTACTATCATCATTATCAGCTTGTTCATTACAGCCTCCCAATTATTATATGAATATCACATTGGTTTTGACAAACATCTCTTTCTTACAACTTTAGTTTATATGGTGATATCAGTAGTTGAAAAACTTTTAATAACAAAGTGAATTTTTACATTATTATGAAAAATATTATTTTAGCTAAGAAACTCCCCCAAGATGTGAATCCCCACGGTGTCTTTGCATGCAACGAGTTAGATTTGTCCGAAGTAAACGTATATGGATTTGATTACGACTACACATTAGCCGATTATAAAGAGTCATTGGATTATTTGCTCTACAATTTAGGCCGTGATACTCTTGTGCAAAAATACAAGGTAAAAATAATCACAATATACTATTTTACCTAGAATACATTTGACGAATAAAACTTTTAGTACCCACCTGATATACTCAAATTAGATTATAAACCCGGATTTGCGGTGAGAGGATTGCATTATGATATTGAAAAAGGTGTCCTGTTAAAGTTGGATTCCTTTTTGCAAATACAATTTGGTTCTGTTTATAGAGGATTGACACCACTCTCCACAGATGAAGTGTTAAAACTTTATAAAAATAGGATCATTCCTATTGCATATGTAGAAGGACACTCCAAAACTGAAAGGGTGAGAATTTTACATTTAATTGTTAATTATTTTGCCTTTAAGGCTGATTTACTCGGGTATAGTAAACAGGCGAGTAAAGTTCTAACTCGTAAATGAAAATTAGAGTAGAGTCGAGTCTACTCACAACTATACCCATGTAAATTGGCCTTTAATGGTTTTAATGTACAACAGATGTGGGCTAATGTTTGAATTATTTATCAATATTTGTCTATAATGCTCATTTGTGACATGTTTAATTCTTTCATTCCATAAATATTTACTCAAACATTAGTTGTGAAAATAATTTTATCGATGACAAAGTAACATTCAGCAACATTATAACTAGACATTCAGTCGACTCTTTTTAATAAATACTATTGCGTCTCAAAATATTTGAACCCCAAAAATTGTTAATTTCTACAGTACAACTTTTAAAAAGTATGTAATAATAAAATGATTTTTTTTTAATTTAGGATGTTCATTCAAAAATGATACATTTAGCAGATTTATTTTCTGTACCTGAAGTGTGTCTTCTTTGTAATGTCGCAGAGTTATTCATACGGAACCATATTGACTATCATCCAGAAATATTATTTAGAGATGTCAAAGTAAGTATATTGCATCAAATATAATATACAATAGACCAATTATATTGTTGCACCTTTTATATATACATAATTTGTAAAATAGCGATATTAGCATCTCCTCTTTTTAAGCTACAGGTATTTATAAAAATCTCTAAATTATGAGCAGTACTCTATAGTGTGGTCGTTTAAAATGTTTGTTCGATAAATGGGGTGTTGCTGTATTGAACAATTGGTCAATTAAGATGTATTGCTATCTATAGAATGAATGATCTTATTGTAACTTGCATTACAGAACTCTGTTAAGAGCTGTCATCCGGTAATGCACAGTATAGTCGCAGAAAATGTGCGTGAATACATCAGAGCAAATCCAGAAATTAGAAAATACTTTACCAAGCTCGGCGAAGGCGGCAAAAAACTATTCTTAGTCACAAATAGTCCATACCATTTTGTGTGAGTTAATAATTTGTACTTAATTTAATATAATCTCTTTATAAACTATGTATGTAAATACAGGAATGCTGGTATGGAGCTATTAGTTGGACATGATTGGAAGGAATTCTTCGATGTTGTCATAGTATCGGCAAGGAAGCCGAGATTTTTCACCGATCACTCTCGTCCTATCAGAGTTTTCGATCATAATTCTGGTACACATGTATGGGACAAAGTGACCAAGTTGGATAAAGGCGTTATTTATTATGAAGTGTGTATTTTAGTTTAAATCATAATATTCCAACATACTATATTCTATTTTTTTAATTAAGGGTACAGTTCGTCAACTCCAAGATTTGACGGGATGGCGAGGAGAACAAGTTTTGTATTTCGGGGACCATCCATACAGTGACTTGGCCGATGTCACTTTGGAACATGGATGGCGAACCGGAGCCATTATAAATGAACTTAGTGTAAGTTGTGTGATTAAAAAATAAAATATTTGGTGATGAAATTGTTTATCTTTTAGCATGAAATTAATACTCTCAACAATCCGGCATTCAAAGAAAATGCCAACTGGCTTCAGATGTTAACACAACTCATCGAAGATAATCAGGATTACACAGGAGACGAAGCCAGAGTTCTTCTTCAACAATGGATGAATGAACGAGATATGCTAAGGTAAATTTATATTTGGTGATTCAAATGAATGTAATATTTTTATAAAATATTTTTATTTTTTGTAGAAATGAAATAAAAGCTGTGTTCAATTCTCAATTCGGAAGTGTCTTCCGTACTTACCACAACCCCACCTATTTTTCAAGAAGACTGTTCCGATTTGCGGATATTTACATGTCCTGCATTACTAATTTGCAGAGATATTCATTAACCCACACGTTTTATCCAAGACGTGGTGTTATGCCCCATGAGTATTGCTCGTATTTTATGTAAGAGTTAAAAATGACTATATTTTGCTCAATCAATTTATACATATTTTGCGATTTGTTTCTTTTTGATAAAATCATATCATTGTTAATTGTTTTTTGAGAATGTAAAATTTTTGCAATTCCTAATAGGGAATTGCCAACTTGCCTTGTGAAGTGTGATTTTATTTAGGCATTAAGAGAAGTAACTTTAATTGGCATTGAAATTTTGTGATACTCCAACCTAATTTTCACTATACAGGAGGACATTTATCCTATATTGAATATTAGAATCAATTTATTTTTGTTTTAAAATTAAACGAGGTAGTTTTAACCTCATTAGACTGTTGTGTTGTAATATAACCAATGCCAAAATGTAGTAAAAATGGATGAAATTATTTCCATACTTTCGATGAACTGATCTAGTTTTCCTTCAGAATAGATTACAATATAAGACAATATCTAGATGTATAGAATAATAAAACGAAACGTAATAATACTCTTAGAAATGTATGCGATTTATTAACCAAAAAATTAAACTCGTATCCAAATGGACTGTCAACTATTACAATGTGATAAAGTATGAATGTATAATATCAAAACATGTCTTCTTCACTACATATAGAAACATAGATCTGATCATATAAATTCTAATCAAGATTGTTATACATTTTTTTACGCGTGAATGATTCTAAAGGTGATCGGATTTGGAAATTGCTTTTGATGTTTGAATTAAATTCAATTTGATTGCATGTTGATTTTTTTTTGTAGTTTTATTTTGACTTTAAATATTTACTAGTCAGTTATGAAAATTGTAAATTTTAAGGTAATTAAAGTTTTTTCAAAACATTTCAGACTTTTCTTTATTTCTCAATCATTTTTATTAAAATTGATTTGTCACAAGGTACATATGTTGATGGTGTTTAATTTGATTTAATTCGACAAGCTGGAACTTAATTGAGGATTATTGCCAAAATCATTAAAGTATTAAGGTTAAAATGAGTTTAATGTGGTAAATGTTGCAATTTTATCTTAGATTTCTTAATTCAGAGGGCTTGAAGAGGAAGATTGGGATTTAGTAGGTAGTCAAAGGTATTGAGAAGTAAAGGATATACATGAAAATACAATTGAGGTAAAATAAATTATGTGTATAATTCTGCAGAAACCAAAATTTAATACAAACCTCGAATACTAAAGAAAATATAATTTTATAGGGAGAGAAAATGCCTGATACAAAAATAAAAAAAGGTTTCGTACAATTTAACATTAAAAATCGCTGTTTAATTTTTTTAAATTGTTAAATTTCAAAATGCCCTGACTGTACGACAGTCTCATTTAATTAATGTACCTTAGCTGCAGTTAAATAAAACATATGTTCATAAGTTAAATAAAGCAAGTTTATGGTTTTCAGACATATCGAATTTTATTTTTAATTAAAAATTTTTTTTACCCATTTTCTTCTATTATAAACATATGCTTTCAAATTCTCTTCTTTTATGTTACTATTCTAAAAAAATATGTACGCCTTTATTTGGTGATTTATTAAAAAAGAATTAGGAGTGTCATTATCTTATGGAGAGAAATTCGAATCGACATTTGTATGCCAAGGACTACTGATTTAGGTACTCCTTGTGATGATATCATACAAATTTCACCATGAATCATCCTTTGTTACGCCCACATTCAAAATTGATTATCAGTCAAAAATAATTTGATTATAATACATTTAAATAATTATGTTGTCACGCTCGCAAATCGAAAAGGAGGAGCTCTTGTGCTATTTTTTAATGACTAAACACATTACGAATAACTGTTTTAAAGTTTTTATTCGTTTGATTTCACTAAAAATATACCTATTATAAAGAAAAATCAAATATGAATATCTAACGGCGATCGTGTGTAGAAATATAGTTTTTGTCGGAAACATTCATCATTGATGCGAAATAGATTTTCATATAAGAAGAGGTATATCTTTATTTTTTTTATAAATTTTAGTAGTTCAGTGAATTTACCACAGATAGTTACCGATGGTTTGTTCCTTTTATTTATTTAACTTGGCAAAGCATACAATAATCTATTTGAAGTGTTCGACTTTTTATTCATACAATTTCGCGTCACGAAAGTGTGTCATAAATCATATTGAATTGAATAAACTCATCGGTTTTCAGCAATTTACCGCCTCTCTCTCTCTCTCTTAGCCACGTGTGGTTATTTTAATTCGTTAATTAATCTTTAATCAAAATTTGGAAAATAAATTGCACGCTTATATGTGGCAGGTAAAGACAGATGGCCATGATCGTGACTGTGTGACCACGCCTTATATACTAACTTTCAAGATCAACTGACCTGCTTCTTTCACTCTGGATATCCTATAGCAGATATATCTTCTAAAAGGGATTGAATGCCTCGAGGGGAGAAGATTTCATACTACTTGTATTAAATGTATTCCAATACAAGCTGATTGAATATTTTTTATCATAATAAAATTTTATTAGAGTTTAGGTTACCCTTGAATAATTCAATAGTAACTGTTTTCACTTACAAAGGTCACTTCACCACAGTAATTTTGTATTTTGAGATCTTTTCACGAAAATTTGCATTAACTTGCCATGAAAAATTCTAACCCCATTTATTGAGTTTTAGAATTTCTGCACCCACATTGGATTTAATAAATTATCAATTGATAATGTTTATAACTACAAAATACGTTTTTTCGTTAATGCCATTTATTTTCTTTTAGACAATTTTAAAGGCACATTAATATTATTTAATTTTCTCATATATTTTAACAAACACGAATGCCTAATATATAAATTTTCATCTAAATCTGATTTAAGCGACGGGAAAGAAGGATTTTTTTCTGTATTTTTAAGTAGTAGATTACATAAAATGTGAAATTTTATATAACAAACAAAGAAACAAGGCTCATATTTGAAATATCTACTCTACATTGCAAAGTTGGTCACGAATTTTCAATTATAAAATGTTATACCTATCGGGGAATAAAAAATCATAATAGATATACACAAATTATATATAAGAACTTATCTACGAGAAGGTTTATATAATACAGTTTTTATACTGTTTATAATTTGTATATAAGTGAAATGATGGGTAGGTACTTGAATTTTTGTTGATGTAGTTTTGAATCAGTTAGTTAGTGGTTAAAATAACCGAAATGTAATGGGTGAGTTATCGCACTAAATTCTCTCTTTCTCTTTCAGTAATAATTAGTAGATAATTGTTGGCCGATGTAGAGCAAAATGCGGAACCATTTCACCGCAGATACACGTTTCATTTATACACATTCATCTTCAATACAAGATCAAAAAGTAACAATTTTATAAAACAAAAAAATATTAAATTTAAAAAAAATGATCGCTGATTGGTAAATGTTTCTATTCAAACTGAGAATATTAATCGTTAATTAATTAAATATTTTTTACTCTTATTATAAACGGGAGATTGGCTTTGAACAAATATAAAAAAAATAATATTGTTAATTAATAAATAAGAATGTAGGCAGTACTTTTTGATACGGCCTTGTCTTTTATACCGGAACAGAGAAGTTATGACGTTGCAATCTTGTAGCATTACATTTCAGTTTTTCAGGTGTTCCACTTTTTTAAATTTGCGGTTTTAGGCGAATTCCGTTCCTTGTTTTATTCCCATTTTATAAACAAGGAATTCGTTAAATGAGAACGCAAATTATTTCAGTGGAATCAATCAGGGATTAAAATTACCTTTCAATTTATAAAATTACTCGATACGATATCTGAATAATACTATTATAAATATATTAATTATAAAAATTGAAGGCCTACAATTTTTAATACCTTGTCTATATTTTTAATTCATATATTTAACTGTAAAATAAACGGTTAATTGAAGGTTAAGAGACGCACGGTTGCATTGGAAAAGTTAAAATTGCATTATTAATTAACCATTTGTGATTAAAATAAACACATTCTTTCCACATCCGTATTCATGAACATCAATATAATTTACATGTCGAAAATTTCACTTTTGAAACGGGGAAAATACCTTATTATAATTATTATAATGTGTTGAAAAGTGTTTTATTTTGTTTGATATTAAAATATACACTATGTTCATCACAGTATAACTAGATATTAAATTTTTGAATGATCGACATTTATTTTTCTAAGTATTTTTCATGTTATACTATTATCAATTTTAATAAACATCAAATAAATTTAATCAAAACAAAACATATTTTTTATATTTAAAGTTTTATTGATATAAAATTAACGGCCATATGATCCACGAGGAAGAAAATTACTAATATTTATTTATTTACACAAGGCCGGAATAACATAATATTTTTCAATTAAAAAGACGTGATTTTAAAATTTATCATTATAAGAACATCCAATTTATTGTGAGTGAAATGAGATACAAGTTAATTTAAAAATAAATATTATCATACGTAATTTACATAAAATTAAAATTGAATGATTACTATTATATTATAGAAATTAATTCAAAATGTTTTTTTTATGTTACAAGAATTTAAATAGGTTTCGACAACCCTTGATATTAAGAGAACTGATAAGAATTGTAGCATTTTATTTAATACATAAGGTTTAAAACAAATAAAATACTGGCTCTTTTGATATAGCGATTGTGATTTAATAATAAGTATCTAGTTTTCAGGAAGAATTACTAGTTAACTTCAAGTACTACGCTTAGATGGGGGATGATTTTTTATTAGCTATTTATATAGGTATTATCATAATTATATAATGGATGAAATGAAGCTTTTACCCACAGGGGTTTGTAATGTTTACAGTAGTAATTAATTAATTTAAGTGTATGAGCGATCGTAACGATTTCAAGGCAAACAACATTCCGCATTATTTATTAAGGATGTGTCACTTTCTCCGATGGTCACTTTTGGCCATTAATATATTATATTAATTTAAAGAATACATAACGGTTCTAACAAGATGGGATGCCGCTCTTATACGCATCATGCCGATGACATGCTATTCCACATACCCGCTGAGCCGAGCGCACACTTTGCTATCAAAAGCGCACACTTTAACATCCATCACCGGCAATCGTTTAGTTTTGCATCGAAATAATTGAAAAAAATTAAATTGAACATCACATTGTATACATCTTGAATCGAGTATTCATAAAATAAGTAGGTATGACAAGTTTATTCAAAAAAACAACAAGATTAATTATACAATTTATTTGTGATAATTCGTTTGACTTTCACCTTTGTATGGTTATACTGTACTTTTATCATTTTGAATAAAAAAATAGTATGTTTGTTATAATAAAATGCTTATGAAAGTTCTCTGAAATTGGAATAGTTGCTACATATGAAAATCGACTTAAGATCTTGTCTTATCTTAAATTCTTGAAGTCATCTTGACATATTTTAAAGAAATTATTCATATGATTCAGTGTCTTTCGATTTCATATGCATAGGCCAGTTTTAAAAATATTTAATCGTTAATAAGTGTTTTTGCAAAAAGGAAAGCTACTTTATAAATGTACATATTTTACTTCAAGTAATCAAATCTTGAGATCAATGATAAAAAAGGACGTCCACTGGTTACATGTATGGATTTTTTAAATTTTAAATTAAATTTGAAAATTCTAATTATCACTTGAGGAATATATTGCAATAAAAATATTTTATGTGATCCTTGTAAAAAATTGGAATATCTACTAACTCTCCTTAAATATTTTCACTAATTAAATTAAAAGAGTCCATTCCATAAAAGGTTGGTAATCTTAATAATGATCAAAAAGTCTACTAATTATTATTAATGACGATTTGATGAAGTGTGTATGATATTATTTTAAATAGAGATACAGACTCATTAAGTGAATGAAGTGTTGTTCTCAATGACTTTGATATTTGGAAAACTTTCTCCAAGGATTGGCACCCACATCAAATATAGATTATGGGAGCAGTATATTACGGTATATTTTTCATTTATCAATATATGCAAGAATCCTTAATTGTAGGGTATTTTTAAATGTGATGTGATCCCGGAATGGAAAGCCGTCGACCGCGTTGAGGTATTTGGATGCAGTTTCTAAGTAGGATAATGACCAAGTCGACTATATCTATATCATTGGCAATTTGCTTCGCTATTTGTAACACTTTGACACGAAATTTCCTACCATAAGTACGATAAGGGACATGAGCCTTTAATATTGACTACTGACTATATACTGACTCGGCTATTGCTTCTCAAATCATAAAGCGTGAAACATTTGATGGAAATGGCAATGACAAGACGTCTGCTATGTTTAATTGCGTAGTTAAGAAAGTGCAAGCTGAAGAAAACTACTTGCAAATTGGATACAATCATCAAAATTACTGCCTCGTGTAAAATAGATGCGATTCTTCCAAATTAACAACATCCATCATGAAACTGTTTTTCACATTTGTAAATTAATCACTCTTTCTCTTATAAACAGACTGTGTAGGATTGGGAATATGTAACTGGATATGTTTAATCTATCAAAGAAAAATATTACTTTATAACAACGTAATAGTTAAGGGCGCGTGATTACAAATACTGTGGTCTTAGGTTACTCACCACCTTTAGTCATTTTTTTAGATCGTGAATAAAATTAATAAAATCCCGATAGATCGTCTTGATACTTGATTTCCCGGATTATAAGGTAAATACTGAGGCGATTATTAGGTCGGTGTGCGCTTTGACTAATAATAGTTAAGATCAATGACAATGAAGTAACAAGTTGTTGTGTCCTAAAAACCAAATTTATAATAACCCTCTCAAAAGTCCTTCGGGGCGTATGTATATAAAAAAAAAATCATAAACGTCATTGTTACCAGATTATGTTATTTGTATGTATTGTATTGTATTTATATAGGTATTGTTGTATTTAAATTCCGTTATTTAAAGGAATTTATCATTTTGAATAGGGTGAAAATCTGTATTGACAAAACATAATTTATCTATCAAACATTTGTTTATATATATTTTCTCATAAAATTCAACGGAAGCCCGTAAGAATGTCAAATTATAGCCACGCGTAGACGTGAATTAATTTACCGCAAATGGCTGTATTAGTGATATTGTAACATATGAAATTAATATAAAAGTTTTACAGTATAACAAACCACAGCCGTTATCAAGTTATTTTGCCTCTGGGCGTGTCTAAAGTTAAGGTTAAATATAATAAACAACGAGTAATATTAAGTAAGTATTCCACATAGGTTATTTCTATGATAGTCACTTCTATTGTTTTTAGACAACCGACGAAATTATTGAAATTTAATGCTGTTCAAAGACATTATTATAAAAATATCGATATATAAAAAAATATACGTATAATAAAAAAAATCAAATAGATTATTTCTCGTCCCGAAACAAGAGCAGTTATATGCGAAATATTTAATTATGTATTATATATGCATGTCTAATTTTTCTCGGTTTTCTATTAAAATTGTTAATTATGTAACTATTGAAATAATTGTTTGGAACACTATAATAGAGATCGGTGACAAATATTAGAATTGAATAATTATTCAGTTATTCTTGTGGTACCATTGTTTTGTGAAGGCACTCCTCAATAACTGTAATCTTATTCGACCTTAGAACGGTCCTCTTGGAGAAATTTCTCCTTCGAGATTATTAGCAAGGAAATGTAAGGCTTTTCCTCGAAGTGTGTCACATAAATTATTCATTGAAGCTGTCATGCCTTAAAATATTAAAAAAAATATCGCGAGTTTTTATTCCACACAGCCCGTGGCATATGACTCATATCCCACACAACCCATTCAACTATTGTAAAGATTTTTTTTTACATCAATATAATAGAGCTATCGAGTGTGACAGTTATTTTTATTTTTAGCATACAATTTTTGTTTTAAATTTAATTAAAAAATATATGAAATTGTTTTTTTTAACCCAGAAAAAAATACCAACGTCACATAAACAGTGTGTATTGAAAATTCACTTATTTCTGTTGGTTCAATATCAATATTTGTTTAAATAAAAATTTCTTCATTAGTCGAATTGAACAATGAACGGTTTTTTTAGAAATCGTATTTAATCCGGTAAGCGCGTCTCGTGTATGACCACAGTTATGTATGTATGACAATATAATAATATTAATAGAGATGAGTGTCGAACGGGCTATTTTATAAATTGTACCACTTTTGAAATGAATATTTCATTTATCCGTTGAATAAATGATATTAAAGAAGTCGTTAGTCAAGGTCGACTTTCCAGTTTTTTTTTTACTTCAAACATCTAAATAATTAATATAATCAATTAAAATATTACCATTTTTGGCGATTGTAAATTCTAGGGTTAGAGTTGGATGTGGGTATTAAAAGCATAGTAATAATAAAGTAATTAGACAAATATAGACGAAGAATACCCAGGTAAAAACAATGACTTGTCAGGAAACTTTTAAACATTGAAGTCACTCAAATATTAATAATAATATAAATTTACAATTCACAGATAAAAAAAATTTACATCTCAAAATAAATCGGTAACTCCTTTGACAAAGTCTAATCTATATTTTTGTATTTTATAAAATATTTCACAATCACAATTTCATGTATTTTCACGTTTTTAAAATATGACGTGATTAAATAAAGGTGAGTGAATTATTAAAAGAATATCTTTATTTTGAAGAGTTGCTTTATTTGAGTTTTTGCATTAAAAAGCGCCCATATAATATCTACTCTTTTAGAAAATCTAAGCAAACGAAAGAGAGTATGTTTACCACTTTTCAAATGGTAAAATAAATTGAATACCCATTCTATTAAATTTATAAACGAGATACATTAAACTTATTTGTTTTTTTATACAATTTCTTTATTAAATAAAATATACATACAATGTTTTGAGACATTATGATTAGATGTTACAATATTAAGTTTATAGACTAAGTATTTTACTTATTTTAATACGGAGTACAATTAGTAATTAATAAGTCATAACATAATTTATGGAGGAAAAAATACAAAAACCCACTTGTAGAACTACTAAAATATAAATAATAATAATAACAAATGAATACTGGTTAGTGATAATTGTAACTTAAATGCTGTTTCCAATGCTTTATACTAAATATTAATATTGTGAATGCTATGTGGGTTCAGAATCACTTTCTTTCGAGGTCGCCGATCCTTTATTCATATATCCGGCTGATCATCGCCCACTCAATCATTCCTTACATATTGTTGTAAAAATACATGTGCATTTTGCCATTTTTAATGATTCATAATGTAATCACAAATTTTAATACTTTGTATATCATGTATCTGCTACGGATCATTAGAAAAGCAGATGACGAAAACGAGAGCATGCACTGCAATATAATAATAATTGTTTTTTAATAAAAAAATCAGTACATATAAATTTACTGATACACCTACATACATAAACTGAAGACAATTTTACTAGTTATTGGGATAAGCCATAGATATAAACACAAGATATCGCATTGCATATAATGAAGTCATGTAGCCCGTGTAATGTTACACTCTACTCTTCTATTCGATAAAGACATAAGTGTGTCTCCTTCACTCAACACATTTCTGAGTGTGGCTGTGACAATACTATGTCGATTAAAAACCAATAATATTTTAAACTGAGCCTACATGTATTTGAGTGTATGTTTGAGTCCATATGACATGTAGCAACAATGCATTTACCCATTTTACTGTGAAATATAACTGAAGAGATATGTTTATAGTATAATGTTTGCCAGGTAACTTTTGTTTTTGGCTACTTGATCTACTTGAAATTAACATGCATTTAGCCAGTCATGCGATATCTTATGGTTATATCTATGGGATAAGCATTGTTGAAAAAATCCCAACTGATCGTCTCAATCAGGATTTTCCATAATGCTCTGTATTGTATTGTTAAAAAAATAGGCCAATTAGTTTGTAAAGAAAAGAAATGAATTTATGTACCGATTAAACAAATAAGAGGTTAAATTATTATAAATTCATTCAAATGAAACCACACGATAAACCTGAATCGATAAGTTCTATTGATTTTGATATGACATATTATGCTTTTACACTGTTTTATCCCCTATTAATGTGATATTACGGTGTGATATTGTTTTATGAAGTATTTTTAAAATAAAAATATAAAGATTGTATTATACGTATATTGTATTAATATATTGTGTCCGCAATGTGCGCCAGAGTGACAATAATAGATGTATGTGCCTGCCTGAAGAGAAAGTTAATTGTTAGACTCTAATAAAGACAGAGTGTTTGTTCATTAATAATTGTTTATTGTCTTTGTCACTAGAATTTAGCAAAACAATATGTCAAAACACTTCAAACGGGTCACAAAATATGAGAGATATGAGACGCGTGGGCGATAGTAAAACCCCATTGAAGTCACAGAAATCATACCATATTTTGTAGAATACATTTTTTTATTATATGTTGTATTTGTTATATTTTTAAGTTTCTTTTATCTTGTATCTTCTGTAATTCTGTCAAATGTCCATCATTGCAGAACCGCATTAGGTTTTTCCTGTAATGGCAAGGTGGCTAATTTGTTTATATATATATATATATATGCATATATATATATATATATATATATATATATATATATATATATATATATATTTAGTATTAGTAGTTCTACAAGTGGGTTTTTGTATTTTTTTCCCATAAATTATGTAATGTCTTATTAATTATTTTAAATATCAATTGATTGTACTCCGTATTAAAATAAGACTAGGTCTATAAACTTAATATTGTAACATCTAATCATAATGTATCAAAACATTGTTTGTGTGTGTGTGTGTGTGATTAAAAGAAATTTAAAAAATTATTTCCACCAATCATTGTCCTGCTTTCATGAAAACTAATTATATAATAGTAAAAACAAAGGATCAAAATGTCAATTGTGAATGTGATTAAAAATGTGATTAATGTTTCTACAATTTTGGGCATATATGTATATTTACATTAAGACGTCTTGGATTACAACGAATATCTTAAAAACATCCTTTTGTTTTCATTAATTGTATAACATAATATTATAATGTGATTTTTGGAAAAATTGCTAAAATCACAGGTATTTTTCCCACTTTCACCGGTCAGTGTAGAAAGATTTAAAAATATTTTATGTAAAAATATCAAATGTACCTACATATAAATAGATAAATAAATAATTTTTTAAAGTATGTAGTGCGGGATTGTGAGAAACAAAAAATTGAATGATATTTTAAAATAGCAGTGGTTGTGCAATCGCGTTACAGGTGAAATTGAAAATCGATACAGTGTATCAGGAATAAATTAACGATTGAATGAACTGTGGCCCACATTAGATCCAGTGTAGAATACTAAAACATTTCAATCACGCCGGACATTGATTGCGTCACATTAAAGAGTGAATGAAAGTGATCAATGAAGTTGTGGGAGGATACTACGAAAGAATGAATGAAATGACTCATTGAAACTTGCGCAAACTTGAGATGAGAGAGAAACAAGTCAAAATTACGCATTCAACCGGATATTGTCAACGTTCTGTCTTGCAATCTCTTCAATGAGATCACATATATTCTTTTTATAAAGCAACTGCTGTCTTGTATCATAATAAATATTTCAATTTTATCACTCTCCTTTTATCCATTCCTTATAATTTTACCACCATTCCAATTGGGCCACCATATTGGAATCAACTGTTTTTCTGAAGTACTCAGTAGTGTCTATTGTGTCTGTTATACAAAATTAATATTTTTAATATTAATTAATAGAAAATATAATTTTTTACCACCCCCTAAAATATTCTCAGTTAGTTCAAGTCCACCCTGTGAATAATTGAAAAAATATATAAAAATGTCACTTTTATAATTAAAGCACATGTGCAATAGCCCAATATTGAGGAAATAAAGATTATAATACAAATGTTTATTAATAAATAATATTTGTTTGTTTAATTTGTATTGAATAATTTAAATTTAACCTCTTCGTTTTTTATTTTTAAATATTGTTTAATATATATATTCCCGTATTACCCATATTTTTATCATCTTATAAATAGTGTTTCATTCTGAATAAACAATTGAAAGATCATTAATAAAAATGTATATTTAAAGAAAAAAAAAGCATTAATTATTTGTTTATTTATAATAAATATAATATGCGACTTTTACTATCATAGTTGTCACTCAAATCAATCAAACATGCCCCTTAATATAGGCAATCTATACAACAATTCTCGCAGTCAACATCTTCAAATGTCACAACTTTTTTCACTTTTTTTTAAATTAGTATGATTACGCTTAGGATGAAAACGCAATTTGTTGACGGTTGTTTTGCGAATGTGGTGAAAGTTAAATAATATGCAAGAAAAATTTGGCATATCATTTGCATTTGTAAGTGACAGTATCCGGCTTAATATTGTGACTAACACATTTTCTTCATCATTCACTGTTTCAGTATTTAAATATTGCCATTTGACTATTGTTAAATACAGTTCAATGGAAAAGGAAGTCTGTTTTAATTAAGAAAATATTGATACAGTAAAGAACTGAATTTCAATTTACCACACATGTTTTATCAGTTTCAAAGAATTAAAAATAAGTAGAAATTGAAACTGATAATTGAAAAATTTAACTCATTTTCGCACAAAAAAGATTATTCATTATTAATTTGTAATGAATTATCATATAGGAACTAAAGGGAAGGAAAATTGATATTATTAATTAAATAACTAGAAAATCTAGATTAAATTAGATAACTAGATGATTAAAGTTTGAATGTAAAATACATTATATACGAGGGTGAGGATATTTATATATCGTAATAATTTAATTGAAATTCAATTTTCACGATATTCAAGACAATATCCAGAGTAGACTTGAAATAACTGAGAATATTTTAGTGGGTGGTAGGGTATAGCAAGAAAAATTTAATATTTTTCAGCTGTTTCTGTGAAGTACTCAATAGTGACTTTTACGTGTGTAGTGTTGTGTCTGTTATATGTCATTAATTATTTTTTACCTTTAAATTAATAAATAAAAAAACTTTGCCTTCATTTGCGATTCCCCTAAAATATAATCAATTATTTCAAGTCCAACCTGTTTATTGTATTGTATTATAGATTGCAAAAAGATAAATATCTGAATAAAAAATAGTTATACATGTATATAAAAAAAAATATCCTTTGGAAAGAAACGATTTTGATATAACATATTATGCTTATACTTTTTGATCCCCTATTACGCTGATTATCCTATGTTATAAAGTTTTTTTTTTAAATATTAAGATTGTTATGAAATAGTAAGATATTATGAAACAAAACCTTAAATCAAAGGCTTTTTTCATATAATGTCTAATGATTTTTTGTTCTACAACCAAGTAATCAACCCAACCCAGTAGAAATTTAAAAAAATATGCATTGCCATTATAGTCTTAAGTGGAATTTACTTATTTAATAGTCTAATATTTTATTGAATTTGTAGTTTTTTTTTGTAATATTACCTAGTACACCCAATGTAAGATGAGATGGTAGTTGACGAGGTCGTCTTTTACCGTCCCGCTCGAGCAGTAATGGGTAAGGAAAACAAGTCATCTGTCTGTTACGAAAGAGTTATTATGATGATGATAGTTGTGTATTATATCGGCGAGGTTTATCGTGGTTCACATCCTATTCAAGTGAAAGTTTGTCGGTCCAATGGCCAGGAAGCTCCGGGACTTGAGAGTGGGGAGACTTTGCGTCACGTCACGTCATTCCACAATACACTCTTACAATATTGGAATTCCCTCACATTATACGTAACTTTTATTAGCATCGTATACAGATAATAAGATCCTGGTTCGTGTGTAACTTAATACATGACGTCATTAATGAATATGGGTCAAATTTGAAGTAGCGCTTAGGTTGATATTATTATCTACGATAGTTTTTTCTCATTTAAATTTAGGTAATATGTTTATTCATGTCAATGCTCTTGGCTTGGGAAACCAATCAATATAATTCAATTCTAAATTCCCATAACTACTAATTCTAATAATACAAAACATCTTATGAATTATATACTAAGGCGTACAGAATATATAAATATTTTTACCTATAATTAACATACCTAATATTTAATAATAAAAAGTATGGAAAAAAATAAACACCCATTTACAGATATGAAGATAAACAAGAATAGACTCAATACATTACATTAACAAAAGTAATTATAACTTATTATGCTTAAAATATAATAAATACATATTAGTAATCACAAGGATCTCTCTTAGATAATGATATAACTTTTCATAATCTCCTTACTTTACGTATGATGTTAATGTTTACTCTACAAATATAGGAATCAAGTAGTAGTTTAGTATGAAAAGTTGTGTGTTTTGAAATTTATTTATTTATAAATACGCGGGCTTTTTGAGAAGGTTTTATTGCTTTTTAGATATAACAACTAGTAGTGTTAATTAATTAAGTGTAAGTGATTTTAACTATTACTAATTACGACAAGTTATCAAGTCACTGACTGATTTAATAATCGCCTAAGTATGATATTTACCTTACAATCCAGGAAATCAGAGTAAAGCTGGATTTAGACGGTCGACCAGGATTCTATTAATATTATTCCCGATCAGCGAAATTTGTCCCCCGAGCTTATTTATTACCTGGTTATAAAAAAAAATATATTAATTGATTCAAACAAAAATATTTTTTTAAATAAATAATTCAATTGATGTCTGATATTAAATGATTTTACCGTATATACGTGATAATGATGACAGATTTTGGTGACAATTTTTTATAATGCTCCTTATTCATGATGGAATTTAATCAAGCAGTTAACCGTACACAACAAAAGATTTTACCTTTTTTGCATATGGTTGAATTGGGAGAAAATAATAGGAAAATTCTAGGTTATTGCGTCATATGCAAATGAATTTCCCCTCGAGTGAGTGAGCCGACCTCAATTCGGTGAAAAATCGATTGTTTTATCAATTTTATTCGCTTTTTGCAAAATTTGGTTTCTTCATAGTGAGTATGAAAAACATATGAGTGAGGAGAAAGGGGTGACGCGGAGGAGTAAGATTGTTTGTATGTGTGAATGTGATGAAGAACTTTCACATCTATATAAGAGACCGACTCCTCAATGAAGCGACCCAGTAAAACACTGACAACCACAAGAGTCACTCCATTAAAGTGTTTGGCCAGTGTTACAAAGTGATTTCAAACAAACTGTTCACAAGCTGTGCTCACCAACCAACGGAGGATTATATTTCTAGATACAAAATCAGGTAATTTATTGCATTAGTTGCATCGCGTATTGTTTGTTCGTTCAAAACGGCGCGGACATTTTCATGACGACCCAATTTTTCGGCAGTTGTTAAAATTGTGATCATCTATTGAGTTAAACAATCAATTTGGTTCAATTACCGGTTTTATCTGATAGCAGAGACACGTTCGTACTGGATGTACTCGATCTGTTTGTCTTCATCTGCAAAATGTGATGTCTGCTCCAGTTTTCTGACCTTAATTAGCATGCGGAAGGTAGAAAGCACTTCACTTTAAGGATTTACCAGATAACATTCAATTTTAAGCCAATTAGAAGCCGCAAATCAAGCAACGATTACTATCTAAATAAATATTCTTAACTTATTACAATGTCATTGTTAATTTGACTGATTATCACATCTTGTATAATAAACTCGATTAAAGTGTATTAAAACGAAACAATACCGCAAATGAGCTAATTCATAATCCAGATCAACAGAGATTACCATTATTTTAATTAAACTGAATTCCGTATAATAACGGTACGGAAAACATAAAATGATAGAAATTTTTTGTATCGATGGGATTTGTTATTTTTAATTTTAAAAAAGCATTAATTATTGTGTTATTGTTTGGTTGTATTAAAATGGCCAACATACCCTTAATTTTGAAGTATATTTCAGAAAAAAATATTGTATTAAATAATTTAAAAATATTTAATACAATATTTTTTTCTGATTCTTTCTTTTTGATTTTTTCTTGTCTATAATTATGTGTATTGCTAATGAGTGAAAAAATCGTTTACTTCATACCCTTATGTTTTACAAAATAATTAATTTAAATACGCTTTCACCTAGTTTACACATAATATTGTCCTTAAATTAGTATTGATTTTTTTTGCAACTTAAGAAAATCAAAAGATTTTACCTTTTATTATTGATTTCTATTACTATTTTAGATTTATGAAAGTCTATCTATGTCGGCTTCGACCAAACGATATATTACTACCGGTTAATATAACTATGCGTTTATCTAGTGCACTGACCTACACTACATTTACCACATTATGTCAACACGCATCTTTTAATAATATGTTATTAATTGTGAAATGATTGATCATAGTCGTATTCAATTTAATTATTAAGTGGGGGAAATATTTTTTCATTTAATTGTTTTGATAACTTAACTTTAGTGGCCCGGTTTTGCTTGGTTGGGACCGAAGTTTCACTTTTGTCGCCCAATGGAATGGTAACCGTGTGAATTGAGTATATCTTTATTTTTTTAAGGCTAGTATATTTTTTTACCTTTCTTTGGTGCATTGTTTTGATCAAACCTGGCCTGTTTGGTTCAGCCTGAAAAGATAAAAGTTGTTTCAAAATTACATATTATCCTATTCAAGAGTTTGGCCAGAAGAAATAAGAATTACATTGTATTAAAATGAAAGGAACTAGAAGGTTAATACAAACTAGAATAAGCATAACATTTTAAATATACCGACAAAGTATAAGAATAATAGGACATTATACTAAAAAAGTATGTAGAGATATTGTGTTTATTTGGATTGTGTTAATTTGTCAATGAAGACTGATGAATTTATTTCTAAATCAGTATTTATTTAATCAGTTATTGATTTTACAATATACCATCACTATATTGGCTGTTCTCTCTTCTATAATAAATATGTATTGCCTTCGGTTATCCGTGACTCATGGTCGATTGGCGAAATTTAATCTTAAGATTTTAAGATAATTTAAGATAATTTGAAGGAAGCTCTGAAGATTCTACATATTAAATTATTAACGAGTAACGGAAATAATTTAAAGTAAACAGGAAAGGCGAATGATGAGAATACTCATTGGTTTCATCTCATATTAAAAGATTTATTGTACAATTTAAAAGTCTGCACGTTTAACTAATTAACGTTAATATGTTATGGTGTTAATAAGAAGTTGGCGTGCTTTCCGTGCATCAATGTAAGAAGTCTATAAATAAATACATTATAGCGGTTTTTACTTAAACTGATAAGCTACTTGATGTAATATAGTACAAGTATTAAGTATAGTTATTATATCAAGTACAAGTAAGACGTCTGATTATGAGTTTTTCTGTTAGATGTTTTGGGCATCAACTTTTTATGTGCGAGGAAGTCAGAAATTACTCCTCTAAAAGCTTTTCAAAGGGACTTCCGGGCTTTTAGTATTTGACTAGTCGACTAGCTAGCTGATAAACTATCCATATAGGGTAAATATTAAGCTTTTGCCAATGGCTGTCGCTAGTATGGCGTTTACAAGAATCGCCTCGGGCCCCAGACTCGATGTGGGCCACCAGACCAACTGCTTTCTTGAGCATACAACAATTTCACATATAAATACTTATATGCAAGTTGACAGTGATCAACAACTTATTTTTCACAAATTGAATAAAAAAAAACGGAGATCGATTGTCAATAATCGTGTTAAAAATAATATTATAAAATTACCTCCCCTACATACCTACGCATAATCAACATGCTGTCTACGTTTATATTGTAGAAAGCAATAAAAATAAAACATCTTAAGGCGCGAAATAAATTGAGAAATTCAAAAGAAGACATGATAGATAATTTAAATTTTTAACGATGTTTTAATAATTTGATTATTATTAAAATACAGTAGTCATATATGTGTGTTTGGATTATATTCTACAGATTATTACTTGATTTGATTATGTTCATTTGCAATTAGAAATCGTGTAGTCCACATTTTTCGTAACTGGCACCTGTCAATCTAATATCTAGAGATGAAAAAAAAAATACAACGGGTACTTATATTTTATGACGACATTTTGTCACATCCTGTTCTCCGACAAAATATCAAATTATGTGGGTCTTCTCCTCATTAGTTGTACTTAATTATTGGGCAGGTTTTGGAATTTACGATCACACGACCATTGGACTAAATATGAAAATATTTCAAATGTGTCATACACAATAATATATTTAACTTAATTTTTTTTTCAAAATACATACACGGTTGTAACATTTTTTATTAAGATTAATTGCCCTCACGACCGTTTATAGGCATAGTGTGAAATACCGATGTGATTGATTATTTTAATAGTCGGTGCGTATTCTTACTTAATTACATGGTTTACTAGATCGGAAGTGTTAAATAAATTAGTGAATGAAACCAAAAAAAAAGTAAACCGTGAAAGTCACGAACCAGTCTTACTTAAAAAAAATATATATATTGATGATCAGCGGTATCGAATGGCAAATTGTTAATATCGTCGGTTGCATATTTTTTGCCATTTATAAATACGTTGTGAATTATTACTAAATAAGGAAACAACATTTGATTTATAGACGGATGCGAATCTTAGCCTTTGACATGGAAACACATCTTCGGCCTACATTTTTGGTTTGCTTAATTCATTATCGAGTTGTCGATACTTGCCAATTTTTAAATAAATATTGTGAAAATCATCCGTTGTAATGCGTAGAGAAACGATTCTCATATAAGTACCTACACTTTCTCCTCCTAATTGAACGGTTTTTGATCGTGTTTATTTTATTCAGTTGGTATTATTTAGAAGATTATTTCTCGTTGTTTTTTTCACAATGATGTTGATTATATTTGTTTCTCATGGTCTCGTTGCGTTGAAGAAAAAAAATTGTATAATTTATTATAATGTCGCACGCGATTCTCGGCATACTTTTTCCACAATTGCATATTAATTTCATTTATTGGACGTATATTATAATAAGCTTAAAAGGTTTTCAAACACTTTCTAGAACCATTTTTAGGACAGTAGATTTTAGTAGATATGTGAAATTTTATTAAAGCACGTGTACTATGGGAATTAGTTCTATTTAACAAAAAAAAACATAATAATTTCCTTCTTTATTCTCACATATGACAAATTAATTTGTTCATCAAACCATTGTTCTGTAAAAGAAAGTAATATCTACTCTTTATTTATTTTTCACACATTGGTTTTTTGATGGTTGATTTTATGACCAGCTCTTCTAATTTAACGACCATTAAATTTATTAATAAAACTTGTATTTTATACGTGCATATAAATCATGAATTTATATTTTATCGTAATAAACGGCGCTATTACTATTTAAATGTGTTTTTACGAAGTAAGAAAATATGTAAATGTGAAAGCTATGATTGTATAGTTTATACTCAAAACACTTCTGCCCACATGTAATAAACCATTATTGATTTTGAAGCACATGATGATATTAATATACGCTTTTTATTTGCGATTTTTTTATTTGTTCTGTTGTTTAACTTATTATTATATTGGTTCTTAAGTCAATGTCGCAAAAACATTAAATATAAATACATTTTATGAATGATCATCTGACAATTGAACATACATATTGTTTCCAACGAAACCCATACGAATTCTCCATGTTTAACCAGATTAGGTTAAATTTAACTGTGTCATGGTGAAAATATGGTCAGTATCCAAATTTTAAAAAAGCCTCCATTGAATAACCGGCGATAGAATAGTCGTTTAGAGCCATGAAAATGCACTTAAAGCCTTTCACGTTAAATATATTTAAGACATGGCCGATAAACAACGTTAGGCCGTAAAAGCAAGCAACCTGTTAAATACGACCCGATTCCGTACTTAATTGGTATTCGAAGGCTGCTAAGGTGTCTTTAGATAATATTGCATCCGTTATGAGTCGACATAGTAAAAGTGATTGCGTTCATTTGACGTCCATGATATCCAGGATATATGTATAATTATACAGAATTAATAGCTAATACATATTAAAATATTCAGTTTTCGGTCGTGATTTTTATTTATTTATTTATATAATATATATGAATAAAAGCATATGAGTGTTCTAGTGAGTGTTTGTTGAGGAGGCCAGTGAGGCAGTTGGAAAGCGAGTCAGTGTGTCAACCAGTCGCCTTAACAGAAACAGGGTTTATACCATCATTATTATGATAAATAAATTTATATTTAACACGCATTCATAGGGAATAGATTATATTAGAAATTAAAAGATTCATGGAATTTTAAAATTTTAAATTATATCGAATAATCAAACAAATATCAAATGCCGAATGTCTTTTTTATTAGTGACAATATTTTAAGGCTGAGATGCATATTTTTTTAAATTATTTTTGCCACTTTTAAAAAATATTTTAGTGGCAAATATGTATATTTCCACTAATAATAATAAGCCGGTGTAATTAGATATTAATCTAAAATTAAAATGGTAGTTTGTATGGAACGCAAACAATGTACACTTTATTCTGTATATATATTATCCATATATAATTTTCGAGATACGCTACCTGCCTATAAAATTCTACGCTTTAATTGAAAGATAAAATATTAATTTTAAATGATTAAATGTTTTCTGTTGTGTCATCCCTGATTGATTGTAAACCTGAATGGAGTGTGCGATCATTTCTTTGATGTGGAGCTGTATCTCTCTCACCTTGAACCGTCCATCCGTTCAAGTTCATCGGCACAAGTAACTACTCCTTATCTCAACAAGTGGACTTGAAACAATACACACCATAAACAATGGTACTTGCTACCCTACATGTTGAGGTCTCACATTCCGTACACCTTAATGATTATTGTATGGAACTCTTCATACTTATTAGCCGTTATAACAGCGAGTCGCGTGTCTTATTCTATGAATGCAAATGAAGCGCGTCAAACATTCACAAAGACCGACTCCAAATAGCTGTATTGCTAGATTTTTTCTCTCGTATGCCCCAGTTTCACGGAAATTTATTACGAAGTTGCATTACAATAGGAATCTCCTTTCAGAATATTGAATAACCGAATTAGGCTTTATGTTTGACCACGCGTTTGTTTCTACGCTTTAAGAAAAAGTAGTAATCTTTAGAGACTCTCTGAGTGTTAGTAGTCGAAAGTACTAAGACACCCTAATATAATACTGTGGAAATAACAAATAATAATTTTATTTAAACAGGGAATTCCACCAGGAAGTCAAAACTATCAACAAAAAAATATATATTTTATGATTCTTCAATTTTGTTGGATGAAACTGAATGATTTCGGTTATTATTTAATAGTCTAAGCTGCTAAACTTCTGAAATTATACAAAAATAAGTCATCTCTATTTGAAACTATATTAATTTTAAATTCATGTAAGTAAATTTTGTAGAACTACATTTAAGCAAACCCACCAGTTATCGACCTCAAATACGAAAAAGTTCCATTTATAATGAAACTATTAGAATTGAAGACAATAATGGATAAAAACGCTAAATTAAAAAATAAGATATTTGACATAATAAAGCTTAAAATTTTAGAATTATTTTAATTTGAATGCGTTTTGATCAAACTAAATGTTAAATGAATACTTGTCACCATAGTTTTAAATTGATACATCACATATTCAATTTGTGTATTGGAAAAAAATGTTTTACTGTGTTCCGTGATTCTGATACGGTAATAATATATATTCTATAAAATGTCAACTTTCTCGAATAATGCGTGTATTTATAAATTTAAAAAAAAGTATCTCAGTGAGTCAAACGGCATTTGAAAGCTCGTTGAAAGTTCTCAATGACTTGTATCGTGATAATCTGTTGCTATTTGCAATTTAAAGAGGTGATTTTTCTTATTGGTAATGTGTTGGAGAATAATCGACCATTCATATATCACAAGAATATGTTGATTCATTTTTGGATAGGTATACACATGATCATTGATTAATTAAATTGATTGAAAATATATTTTTACGACTTTATGAAATAACAACTGCTATATAATTTTATGGCAATATTAACCTAAATTGGTAAAACGACCTTAACCCGGTAACGAATTTCAATATAAAATTATTATTAATGATATAAGCGATTCCAAATACATCCGCGATGATTGTAATAATTATTATGGAGTGTGAATAATCGTAAATGTTCGAAGAGAAAGCAATCCGGATTTGGCTGATCTGATATAATGATAATAATATGAAACAATAAACTGAATCATGGCTATACCGTGTTGATGTATATAATCATTGAAGAATGTAAGAGGTTCTACAATAAAGTTTATTGCGCCTTAGAAAGTTCACGGTTTATTGTTTTATTGGTTCAATGTCGAATTGCGTTGTATTCATAGAAAGTGGAGATTAGTCTCCTCGTGATGCTTATACTGCTTAAAAGATCGAATTAGAATACTCATTTATTTAATTTTGGGCAATAAATCAGATTGTCCCACATTAAATTTTGCATCTCAATATTTTTAGTATCTACTTTGAGAATAAGATGATCTCAATTTGTTATGATTTTTTTAGTGTTTTATCAATATCTATACTGATTTAAATTGTCTAAGGTTGTTTATAAAGTCAACGAAATGTTACTTTTTAAAAATGATTTAATTTATAAATTAACCCTTTGAACTCGATACTTTGTTAATATGTACTCATTTCTATCATATGTAATTATTATAGACCAGCGGCTACAAATATTGTGGTTATTACGACGAAAAGATCGGGAATTATATTAATACAATTCCGATCAATCGGTTTACTTTGATTTCCTGGATTGTAAGGTTAATACTGGGGTGATTATTTAATCGGGCAGAGCCGCTCTATTAGTGATCTGTGTAACTTGTAATAGTTAAGATCACCGAAAATCTACTAGACAACTTTATAGGGAAAATAAATTACTAAATTACTAAACAATGTAAATAATGAAAATTACATTATTTTTTTAATTTTTACCCACGGTGGGTATAATATTTATATAATAATGAACAAAAACAATTTTAGACTCTAATCATTATTATAGATCAGCGTAATAACTCGGGGTTAAGGCGCGTCGCTACAAATACTGTGGTCATGGATTCAAATCCCAATCAAGTCAAGAATTTTTAAATTGATTTGATCGGTTATTACGACTGGGAGATCAGGCATTATATTAATAAAATCCTGATAGATCGCCTTAATCCAGGTTTACTCTGATTTCCTGGATTGTAAGGTAAATACTGAGGCGATTTTTGTAACTAGTGACGTATAGTATAGTCGGTCACCTTTGTAACTAGTAATAGTTAAAATCACCGACAGACAATTAACACGTTGTTGTGTATAAAAAAACCTCTCTTAATAAAAAGTTCCTCGGGGCGTAAATAAATAAATAGATAAGTGTATGAAAATTGAAAAATCGGTGGAAATTAATTTGAGTTAAAAGTGTTCGATATAATGAAGACTCATTTGCATTATTTAATCATTGTTTGATTTGTACCCATTATCAATATAAATTTCATATATATAGTATAGTTGCAATGTTCTTTTGATAGAATTTCTCTGCTGAGATTTTTGTGTGTTTCCAGTTGCAGGATTTGCAGTGCACGACGTCATAAAGCACATATAAATATGGAATGTAGAATGTATATTGCTTCCGATATATTAATCACTTTCTAAGTAGACATTATGTGGTGATAAACTGTGTTGGTTAACTTGTATTCCATAGTACGGTATAGTAAGAAAGTTGCCCCTGGGCTCCATCTTGACCAATATCAAAACAGTATCAAGGTAATCGGGCCGCCTCAATACAAACTTCAGATGAAAGCGACATGTACTCCTATACATTTAGAAATTAATAAAAAAAAATTAGAAATAAACTCGTATTTTATATACAATTAGGGACATCAACATTAGATATACAGTTTTAATTATTTTAATTTCTTGATTTAATAATATATACCGTATATTTCCGAAGAAACATTTTTTATAGTGTTGTTATTTTATTTATATTTCCAATCAATATGATAAATTCACAGCGCAGTCGAGCACAAACGAAAAGGCGATAAGATATAAATATATTTATTTATTGCCTCAAGGCGCCAACGTGATAAATAGTGAGAATGAAACTATCAATAATATTTTAATAGTTTGTATTCGGATTAAGTATTACGATTAGGAGGAAAAAATCGAAACCTGTTGAAATGAGGCGACCGTTTTGCTGGCGCCTTTAGACTCGATAAAAAAAAACATGTTAATGTACCATCGAACATGTGTAATTTAAATAATAATCGCGATTTATTTAATTTGTAACCAGTATTGGCGAGAAAAAGTATGTTTGTGATACGCCGACGGATATGATGATATTTTTTTTTAAATTATTATAGAAAAGCTTAGTTCAAGAGACAAAGACGCATTTTCACTATTACGCAAAGGTTACATACAAAAACATTTTTATTATTACACAAAACAATTTTATCATTGCAAAAGAACTTATGCAGTACAATGGAAAGATAGGCACTTCAGTACTGTGAATGTGTCTCGTTTTCTATAATATTTTAAACAATGGCTCACTTTAGCGATTATTGTGAAACTTGAAGCAATTACTTGAATCACATGGACACTGGACAAGGATAAATATCTTTGTAGACTATTTCTGGAATAGACGATATAATGGAAAAAAATAATTGAAAACTAGTGAAGTAACATCCTAAAATCATTATTATTAATTCATAGTGCAACATTCTATTGAATTTCAGATTGCAATTATACGTATGAAAAGAAAATATCAATTATACGTTAGTTAACATCAAGTAAAATATCAGTTGTAAAGTATATAATGTTTTTAATTTTACCAATATTTTAATATGAAAATTAAATTCTACCTACGTTTTCTTTTACTGGAACTCTTTCTTGGAAAAATACGAATTAACCCAAAAGTTCAACAATTTATCAATAATAAATTCGTCCTATAATTCTATGTAAAAATATCAAGAACATTTGAAAGTATTATTTCTAGTAGTTGTATTACTTTATCTTAATTTAAAAAAGCATTTATAAACACATTAAAGTTTAAAATAAATATATATTATATTATGAACCAATGCAGGGAAGATGAAAATGTATGCTAACTTATTTAAAGTCAATTTATTTCATATACATTTTGGTTCCAATCGAATATTTTCTCCTCTATCTATTATACAGAATATTCATGAAATATGTAAAAGTATTTTAGGTAATACATCACTTTTGTTGAATTTTCAAATAATATAATTATTTTCATTGCTTCAAAAAATAATCAATTGTATATGACTAGATTCATATCTAAATACTCTCAAATTTTCCATTGTTTTGGTATTATTTTTGGAGTGAGACTGACATTGAAAAATATTTCCTGAAAGCATAGATCACTTCAAGTATTCCCATTTCACTTCATTGTGTTTGAAATAAAAGAGAAATCGTAATCGTAAAGAACAATGGGAGCTGTGTTCCGCGACAAGCTAGTTTATTCCATACAACAGATAAAGCCCCTATAAACACTACCGCCTTAACATAATGAATTGGTGAAAATTTCGCTTTCCATATTAATTTGCAAGGGTTACTGACTTCGTTCGAAAGTGACAACTAGCTAACATTATGACAGAATCAGCCACTGTGACATTTGTAATTTTTACATTCATACATATAATAAAATGTTTCGAATTGATGTCTGTGATGCCAAAACATAATAATTGACTTTCTAAAAGTTATTTGGGTTAAATAGCTAGCGAGTATCGAACTGGTCTAATAGTGATTAATAACAAGTGTCATAATTATTTATATACGTTAGAATTCTATACAAAACTAGTTTTACGTATTATCGATAGAAATGCGGCCGAAAATTTCCCTATTTTAATCGGAATGTAATTATGTAGTGCATGCCCTTAATAAAATGTTCTACAATCACATATTTGAATAAAAGATTAGAGAGAAAATTTAAATCTGGACTAAAATACTAATTAATAGCATTCGTTTGGAATTTTTCTGGTATATTTAAGACTTTTTAAAATTATATTCAAAACTGTTAGATATTACAACCTAACATTCAAATATGGTTATATTATTAGTTCTTGAGTTTAATGATCATAACGGTAATTTCGCATTGATTTAAAAAATACAAGTTTCGAGATAGCTTTTGTTGGTTTTTTAAGTACATATAGATAATATTTTTCCAGAACACAACTATACCTTATAAGATATAGATTTGTATCAGTGACTCAAATTAGAAAAAAAACTTACATATAACAAGATTCCACCCATATCATATTATTATTTCTTAGAAAAGGGACATTTTGGTGTATAAAAAATATCTTTATTAGCCTCAGTTTGAAAACCGTCGATAAATGGGTATATGGAATACTAAATGATATTATACATTTTTTCTTACTTTAAATAAATACCTACAGTTATATTATTTATTTATTGATTTACTAATTGTGTTTTTTATTTATTTTTGCAGGTGAGGAACAATTATAAATTGCGAAATCGTAAGTTTGATATGAAACAAATAAACAATATAGACTTCGTGTTTGATTGATGAGCTTGGATTTTGTCTGGATAGAAAGTGAGCATGATTGAGTTATTTTAGCCGAAAATATAGTTTGTTTGTGAGTATAAAAGCTCTTTACTGTATTCGAACTGGGAGTGAAAGTACGCCGACCTTGGCAGACATCTCATGGCGAGCTTACACCATGATGATGATTATGAAAAGGGGCCGAAAAGTAAAAAAAGAAACCTTCATTTTGTCGGTACGAACTCCCAGCAGTGAAAGTACCTCAATTCTAGTGATTGACAATCGACACGATCCCATTTTAGTTTATGAGCCTTTTTACTCTACCGGCTACATTATTGATCACTTCACGGAAGAAACGAATCGAATTCGTGAATTCTTTTATTTTATCTCACTTTTGAATTAAGTGGTATTTTGCTGGTATCAGATCTTGATTTAATTCATAAAAATAATCTAATATTCTAGCGTAATAGCTCAGGGGATAAGGCAAGTAAAAAATGAGTTGATCAATTATTACGACTGGGAGATCGGGAATAATATTAATAACATCGCGATCGATCATCTTGATCGAGGTTTACACTGATTTTCTGGATTTTAAAATATATATTTAGGCGATTATTAAATCGGGCAGGGCCAACCTGTCAGTGACTTAATAACTTGTCGTAACTAGTAATAGTTAAAATCACTGACAGGTAATGAATTAACACGTTTTTGTATCTAAAAACCAATAAAAACTTCTCAAAAGCCCGCATATATAAATAAATAAATTCCAAAAACAACTTTTCAGACATAGAGTAGAGTAAATAACTAATATATCAGACGTAAAGTAAGGAGATCATGAAAGGTTATATCATTATCTAGATTCTGAGATCCTTGCGATGACTAATATGTATTTATTATATTTATTGAGTAATTTTTAACATTTCAATATGCTTATAGATGTGATAACTTGTACAGTGATTGCACACTATATTATCACTATTTACAATGTAACTAGTAACAGTTAAGATTACCGACAATAAATTAACACGTCTAAAAAATCCTATCAAAAAGACCCTCTCACAAAAATATACTTGGGTCGTAAAATAAATAAATTTTGATAGATTAAGCACAAAAAACTCGTAAATATTGATGTCGTCGCGACACCTCCTTGTCTATGTAATACCGATTAAAATTTGATTTTATAAAATATCCTTAAATTTCAAATTATTAAAAATCATTAAATAGGATGTGCATTCTGATGTTATACGCCTGTCAAATGATACAGGGGTGCAAAAGACTGAGATAATTTGCTTCCACGACACGTATTATTGAGACACATACCTTCCACGTGAATGGACATGGAGAGCTGATTTCATAAATTGCATGTAATCGTTTTACCTGTAGTATGAGTAAAGTCATTAGCCTGCCATGCAATGTGATCTCTCACCATACATAATACAATAATTATGAAGATGCAACTAATAATATGAATGCACCAAACATTATGACACATATTCCTCGTCCATTCATCCGTTACTTTCAATTAGTGTTGGCCGACATTTTCAACACTGATTTTATCACATAAATTATGATGATTATGTATACATATATCATATCACTTAAACATGGTGCCTTAAGATAACTAATTTCCTGTTGTTGTAGTAAAAGTTGTATAAGGCATATAAGAATCTAATTAAAGGACCACAATTAAATGCTTTATATGATATAATTGTGAGGGAATCGAAAATGTATATGCCAATTGATAAATGTGATGTTCAATTTAAGAGAACAGTAGATTTTTCAGGGGAAAAATGTAACCTAACCTAACCTACAATAATTAAAATTAATCAAAAAGTAGTGTGTTTTATATCGCACCTTTAAAATGACAACGTGTTATTTAAAAAAATATTAGATTTTTGTTTTTACCTCTTTTGAAATCGTTGCATTTCATTCTATTTTTGCATATTGCCAATTAATTGCAATATGACGTGAAAATTTCAAACATGATTTGTTAATATCTCAGAAATGAATTTTCAAAGCATTAACAGTGCTCTGCTGTAAAATCACTGTTTTTTGAAATAAAAAGTTTTAAAGGTGCGATATTATGAATTATTCTTTAAAATAATGGATGCTTGATTAAAGTTAATAGTAGTAGACGTTGATATTATTGTTTATACAAACTCAATATATATATTCATGGTACACATTACACATATTAAAATAAACTTGTCCAATTAAAAATCGTAAAAATAATATATTTCCCTTGGTCATTTTATAATAAATCTGCAGAACAAAGGCATATAAAAAGAAATGGAAATATAACAAGCCGGTAAACATTCATTTGGTAGATGAAAGTCGGAATGAAATATTTCGAGGCACAATGGGTGAAATAAAACCCTGTGAGAATACAACCTCAGATATTTTAAACGATTAGAAATCACATACATATATTTATAATGGAAAGTGCGTGGTATAAGAGTTGATTGCTTCCATTTTAAAATTGTGGCGAAAAAATTCTCATTGCACGTTATTTTTTTCGTATAACCGCACTCACTTCATACCGTTATTGTTATAAATTATGCTTTATTTTGTGATCGATATACTACGACTGATATGAATTTTAAATTTTACTACTTTGATATGTGTAAATGTAATGAATTAAATTGTATGAAATTACTGAAAAAAAATATTCACCCCGTTACAAATTGTGCAGGACTCGAACCTGGATTTAATAATTTACGCCCATCTACTCTAATCAATAATCAATTAAGATGATGCAACGTGCTAATAGATTTAAAATAAAATAAGTAAAAATAATTCATGGGTAAAATTCCCAAAAATACGCTAAATAATATTTTGAATGGTTCATAATATTATATATACTCCTTATTATTTTAAATTTTATTTTCCATAAATAAGATATAAAATGATATTATATTATTAAAAATATATTTTTGGTATACAGTAAAATGCTAGCTGATTACAGGTGGGGACCGAATCGAACTGGAAAACTTACACCTGTCAGTTTACTGCTTATTAGTTTATCGCTGAATTAATCGATTAATATAAGATGGCTTATTAAATGGATTTTTTTATTACATGCTTAAAAATCATGAAGAGCAATCAATACCAACAATTAAAACAATCGAGTTCCAGGTTGTAAATTGGGTTTACGAAGGCGTAGTCTTTGTTTCACACGAACAAGAATAATCCGAATTCTAAATAATGTATTCAACAAAGAAATTGGACACAATGGAAAGTATAACACGGTGCAACGAAGATTCCACGTGGGAGAACAACTCTCCTCATCTACAATGGAACAATTATGCATACGAATATGGGCTAAAGTCTCCTTAGAATACAACGACTATCAATTAGCACAAGATTAATATTGCGATCTTGAAAAAATATACACATAATGAGCGGTTAAACCAAACAATGCAGTTATGATGTTACGCTGACAGAGATGTGGATCAAATTAATAAATTTGACGCAATATTTATTCATTGAGAATTTTAAGCGTGTGAAATTTATATGAGTATTTTTCAAATACTGGTAATTGCATTATACATAGTCTTAATTTATTGTAAAAAAATTTAAATAGACGAAAAAAAATATTTTATCTAAAAAAAGTTAAGCTCCTCTCCCCCAGAATAATAAATACTACACATATACATATTCTTTATATTATAAATAATTTTGTTTGGAAAACCACGAAATATTAATACAAATTGATTATGGTTATTAGAATATGCTTAGCTTTTAACCAAGATATCGATTGCGTTTTTAAATTTAAATTATAAATATTATAGCAGTAATTATGTGCAATCAAATAATTAACAAAATTAATTATTTATTTATGCTTAAATTAAAATGCGGGCAACTTTAGGAATTGTATTTCTAAAGTTGCCCGCATTTTAATTTGGATTGGTCATCCTTGCTAAAATCAATAAGTTATATTTAATATGTATGTATTAAAAAGCAGTAATTTAAAGGATTTTTATACAAAAATGTGAAGTCTAAGAGAATATTTTTAATATGAGAATGTCAATGTTATTGATCATTTTCAATAATCACTTTATGTCAACCACAGTCTGCTATAATATTTTCTATCATAATGTACGATTAAAATTTAATAGTCAATAAAAATTCATCTCGAATTCCGGTTCGTTGCGACGTAATCTCTCCTATCAAAGTAGGTGATGATGATGAATTACAAATTTAATTTATCTCAAGTCTGACAGCTGTTGGAAAAATGTGTGTATTTCGTAATGGATTAAGTTAATGCTCGAGACGCACAGCAGCCTGTAGATGTAAAAATTTCTCCTTTGGTTAGTTGGGTCAGCATCGAACCTGTTATCTAGCAGAATGTGTACAAGCTCGATGTATGAGCTACTTTCTATCGTTATTGATCTTGCAGAATCGGGTAACTAGACTGATGCTGAAGACCTGCTCCATCACACTTGACAAGCGACTCTTTATAATCAATGTTACATCTTAATATTCTATAGTAAAATCAATAGCTGATTAACACAAACAATAAAAAGAATCTTACGATATAGACATAAAAAAATCTAGATATGTATTAATAGAAATATTTGATATGAAAAAACTGACCTTATAAAGTATAGAGTAAACAATAGTAAGCCATATAAATCCCCGCCTTAACAATAGAGCCTTTCGGGTCATGAGTACAATACATTGTTAAATAGACAACTACATATTACATTGTTGTTCATATCTTATATTTGAGAAATGAAATAGTGAAGACTAAGATAACTAGGTACATAGAAATATGACCCATGGATTAGACAGAATTATTATATGTGAATTAGTATATTGTATTAAGAAGTATGAGCATATATCGCATAGATAATATATTTTTCACGATGGTGAAAAATAAATTATTATAGCACAGTAAAAAATATATCATAGAAACAAATGAATAATCATTGTTTTTATTTAATAATAGACGGTCATTTTCAAGCACTATATTATGATTTTTATCCGTAACAATGTGTGACTTAATTCGTCCATGTAAAATATTTTTTAAATTGCCTTCATTGATTAGTTTGGAAAGTTTTAATTACCTATATCGCCAATGTAAAATTAATTTAAAAAAATATCAGGGATATTTTCAAGCTAAATTCTTAAATGATTAGAGTTAATATACTTTCTTGTACAAACAAATATTCTTTTGAATTCACACAAGCCGATTTCACCTTTATTATTTTTTGCAAGGTATAATATCAAATTTCACCGTAAATCACCCTATGTTTACTTTCACATTCAATTTGTTTCACAATATTTTGTACCGTTCTAATGACGCACCCAATCAAATAGTCGATTCATCACACTTTTTCAAAAGATAATCAAATGGGTTTTGTTAAATCGTGTTAGTGTATTTTGTCCGGGTCAAGGTGGGTTTGTTTTAAGGCATATTTATTGTTTACTTTCTCGAATGGTGACCACCAGACCGTTTAGAGGGGACTCCTTGGGGCAGGAAGTGGGGAATCCGCCTCCCGTATGAATTTACCGTTACTTTTATATCGTATTACGTCAAAGGAGAGGGTCTAAAAATACACGAGGTGAAAGTTACCCGAAAATGTAACATCTGCTCGACGATGTGCGCTTTTTTATATATATATTTTTTTGGCCATCCGAATTAGCAAAACGGCACTTGATTTATTTGGAACGCGAAAGTGAAACGGCCTGAATTTATAGCCAAAAGCACATATTTAAATTTATTGAATTTTGATGTAATCATGTATTCACTTTCATATTATTTATTTAACATTCACAAAAAATAGGATACTTTTCATATAATAGAACATACTTTTATTCAATTGTAGTAATAAAATAATAGTAAACACACTTTAGTAATGAGCTTTTCGCAAAATAAATATATTATTTAATTTATTAGAGTTTAATAATAATAAAAAAATACATTTAGATAGTTATCACGTCTGTATATTAAGTTATACAATCTATATCTACAATAACAATAAGTTATGCTAAATTTTTTATAAAATCTTTTTGTTAAGGTGAAATATTTAATATAACGATTAGTCAAATGGCAATTGAAAACTTATATTAATAACGATTATATGATCGGAAACTGATATATGACAGATGACTTATATTAAATCATTGATTTAACTTAGGTTTGTTAACGTAATATCTTACCTTTTTAAAATGTTGTTCTTAATTATAGTAAGTAATATCCAAGCTAAAGTTACCTTTTAGTGAAAAACAATAAAAAATAATAACAAGCCATTCTGATTCTATCAGAGTTTTTTTTATACTTTTATGTAAATTTAAAAAAACGCAATATTTATCACACATTTTCGTGATATGTTTAAAATATACTTTATTGAAAGGTAATATCTTAATATTTACATTAAAGTACCCATAAAAAAAAATATATTATAAAATAATTATTTCAACAAGATATTTAGGATTCAAATTTGCTTAATTATTCATAATTTGCGTCAAAAATATCGTCTATACTTTATAATAAAAATATAAGAGTGGTCACTCTAGCTTTGCTTACCTCCGAGTCTGTCTGTCTATGACTTCACTTTGTTTGATTGGGAGCACTTTATCAATACTGTCGCCCTTCAGGAACAGGGTGGAAAAGGTGGCTAATTGATGTGCAGAAGAGCAGCAATATCAGGAAGACAAGCCATTGATGATGATGATGGTGATGGTGATGGTAAGATGGTGAAAGTGGGCCACCTGCCTACTCGGTCACACACACTACTTCCATACTTCCAGTACATCGTACTTGGACCGGAACATATCTGAACACCATACAACCAACCATTGCACCAAACACACGCTATGCATATTTTCGCCACTAGAAAGCTCGTGCTTCGCCTCGATTATCATTTAATACAACATCGATTCTTATAATAATAAATCATAATCTCAGACACATCATCTGAAAGGCCATTGCACGCTATATCAATAGTCAAGACTACAAAATGATGCAACTTGTACACGCGTTCTCGGTTTGGAGTTAATGTGTTAATACAATCCATTATATAGTTATAAACCATAATATCTTTTAAAAACATGCAAAAATACCGGAGAATAAACAAAAGACAAACGCATAAAAAATCTACTGATCATGAAATTTAATAATTTTCCCCGGGTTTTCAAAACGAACTCGAAATTTTATCTTTCTGCTCTTGCGAATTGTCAATATGTTAAAACTCAAAATGTTACTCGTCACAATAATCCTAAAAACGTTGTAAATTCAATCTTTTAAACGATAAGTTGTGGTGTATCATACAAACCTATGTAGGATTTCTTACGGATGATAAAAATACAAAAATTGCTATAACTGATTCATTTATTTTCATAATTATTATTTGAAAATATAAACATTGTTTGTTTTAACCATTTTAAAAAAGCACATAATTCAAAATGTCATTTAATTAAACTCAATCCATATTTTCTTTCCCATTTAATCCAAAACGTGTTTCTAAAATCCGTTTTTTTTCATTAACGTAATCACAAGCGTGCGTTAATTCTTTCGGCGACTGGTTTTTCGTATAAAATTCATGATAATATATCAATTGAGAGCGCTTTAATTAAATATTCGGAAACACAGAAACGCTCCACATCCGTATTATAATTTAAATCAAAACATGTTAATTATTTAATGTTGATGTCTTAATTTCGTCGTCGCGATTGTCGCTAGTTTCCCCACAAAGAATTTGAATGAAAGTAGAGTTGTTTTTTTTATTTCAAAAAAGGCAAGTATAGAACGGCTTTGTCCGAAAACATGTCATGGATCGTTACGACAATGCGGGTGAACTTTCATTGTCATTTGTACGTGTTGGGAATGTATTGGACTCTCACATTGCTATTTTGTATTCAAATGGCAGACCGAAGAAAGTGAAAAGACCTCAAAGGATATTCCAACACGTGTGTATTGTGTATTTATTATTGCATCAACAATGGACAGTGATTCACTTCATTGGTCATACAATCTAGTGAAAGGACACTTCCGTATCCGTATATGAAGAAAATGTATTCATATTATTTAGCATGGATCCGTAATAGAATAATTTAGAGACTATACCCATATAAGTCAGATTTAAATTAAATGTTAAAAATATAATAGTTTTTATTTATTTTACACCCCGAGGGCATTTTTAAGGAGTTTTTTTGAGAGGGTTTTTTTTAGACACAAAAACGTGTTAATTGTCTGTCGGTAATCTTAACTATTACTATTTTATAACTATATCGATCAAGAGGAATACCTCTAGGAGTTAACTAATAAGTTAACTCCTAAGATCCTAATAAAATCCACAATATGATATTTTATTGAATATGAATATTTTATTGAATATGAATATACCCATTTCAAATCAATTAATTGTTTTAATATAAGCGTAAGAATTTGTAGAAAACATTGGTTTTTAGATTAGATAGAATATATAATTACAAGCCTAAATAATGGTAATGATTACAAATAGACTACACGATAAAGGATATTTATTTCATACTATTATATACTATCACGAGAGTATTTTATAAAATAAATATTTCAATCTATAGCTACTTGTAATGAATTTAAAGGTGAATAATATTAATAAAATCCCGATCGATCATCTTGATCCAGGTTAACTATGATTTCCTGAATTGTAAGGTTAATACTGAGGCGATTATTAAGTCGGTGAACTGTGTAACTAGTAATAGTTAAGATCATTGACAGACAATTAACACATTGTTTTGTATAAAAAAACCCTCAAAAAAAAGATCCTTGGGGCGTAAAATAAAATAAATAATAATAATAAAATGAATAAATATAAAAATATAATAAAGTACACGAATTAAGGCTAAAAACAATACCCAGGAAGTCGAAATCCACGCTTGATTCAACACAATACTGTTTTGTACTCAAATATCAAACGGAAGAAAGCGAAATGTATCATAAAAAGACAATCCAATCGTGTTAAATTTATCAGTGCGATTAGTTAACTTAAACAAGTATATTTTAATACTTTCTGTTATTTTTGCAACGCGTAAAAACCACTTTCACTAGCTAACAATATGCGAATTACCCAACTTACCCGCATTTTTATGCCGCCTACAAACAAGCCAATGAGATTAGTCTAAGCATTCGCCATTTATAGTATCATAAATGATTTAACGAGTGAAAAACCATACAAACAACAAAGGGATAGTAAAAATAATCAAATGGTGTGAAGAAGTAGGCTGGTTGTTAAATATATTTACACTCTTGTATATTTGTATCTTAATAATATAAATACAGCATGCCGATGTCGAATTTAAATACATTTTAATGCCGAAAGTAAACCTTTTGCTTTTATCGAGGCGCGATAGTATCGGATAAATAAATCGACGGTGAAACTTGTGGCCGACAAAATTATGTTAATTAAATTGGACAGGTCAGCAAGAAATATCTGAAAATCTGTTGTTCTTAAATACTCTGAAATTAGTGTTATCTAAATCAAATAATACCTATACGAAATATAATAATAATACGATACGAAAAAAAAACTTGTAGTTAGTACCCACAGTTAACGAATCACTAATGTAGTATTTGAAATATTTGATAGGAAGTCTGGTGGTTGAATGAAGGTGTACGAGGAAAATTCGACTACGATGAAAAGGTTAATATAATAAATAAAAAAAATATTAAAGACATTTAAAATTTAATTAAATAAATATTATTTATAAGTACTATTGGGTAGTTATGTACATTGACAAAAATGTATAGTTAAAAATATCTCTAGAAGAGATTTTATTTTTCATGAATAAATTATACATATAATTTACACGTACGCGGGCTGTGGCCACCTGCAAATACTGTAGTCCCCAAAATCCGACACTCAGAGAGTAACAAGATTTTTTTCCAATTTTTTTTACACACTGACATATTATTTGTCCTTGAATATATCAAGCAACTTTTAAATACGCACTTTCCATATAAATTGAAAGACAGTGTAATGTTATTAGAAATATTACAAGTGACATATAAACAATACGAGCGGTAGAAGCACTGCTTCAAGCGGTTTTCATACAAAACCTTTTTAGTATCAGTAATTATTTAGTTGTATTAATATTGTGGATATTACAACTAACAATTTTCTTTATATATACATAAAATATATTTTAAAAATTTCTGTATGTATGTTCTGATGTACTTGAACTAAACACGCATTTAGCCACTCATGCGATATCTTATGTGTATATCTATGGGATAAGCATTGATCCAACAGCCAACTGATCGTCTCAATCAGGATTTCCCATACTGCTTTGTATTGTATTATTTAAAAAATAGGCCAATAAGTTTGTAAAGACAAAAAAAACAAGAACAATTAATATGTCAGATGAATTTATGTACTCATTAAATAAATTAGAGGTTAAATTATTATTAATTCATTCAAATCAAACCACACGATAAACCTGGATTGATAAGTTCTATTGATTTTATGCCCTATTAATGCAAATAAATAAAAATAGCCACTCATGCGATATCTAATGTTTGAGGGGTAATTCTGCTTGAAAAGGCTTGCTGAAAGTGTCTGAAATGCACATATTTCAGGCACATATAATGAGATGTATGAATGAATCTGTTTTGTGAGTGATAGAGAGGCAACTTCCTGTATAATAGTGAATTGAATGAGGCAGTGGGGAATTATAGGAGGGAGTGTGTCAGTGGGTCACAGATGTACAAGTCCACTTGTATGCGTCTGTTCAGTCAGTCTGTAGACGCTGTTAAGGCCGCTTGTGCCTTCACAACCATTATATATATATCTAATATAACCACCGTAATATTATATTACCACGATTATAACTATTAGCCTTTGATGAAGTGCTACAGTGACCGAGTGCTGAATATTGTTCTAATTCATACTATCGTCGATATTTCAGAAGCTACAGCACTACTACTTCCACACACATTATCATGAAGAGGACGAGGATGCTCATCTTCGCTGCTGCGATATTTCTATTAAAGGTAATTTATTTTATATTTATTAATAAGCTTCTCGATCATATTGAATTTATATATCACCCACCTGGGAGAACTCTTTTCAACAAATTCTGCCACCTACAGGGCTTGTTTAGGAGATACCTTATATAGTAACATAGTGATTGCTTCTAAATTTTATTTTATATACGAAAATTTTATAAAATATTATAATTAATTTTTATATACTTTTCAATTTTGTTTTAAATCTTTTTTTATTTTTGTCTTGTCTGTAAAAACAAAAAGCTCTTATGAGCGTTTATATATGCAAATAAATAAATATCACATATTATAACTTTAGGCTAATTTGAACGGTCTATATTAATAATTTTTGCATAATGATAAATAAATTCTCCTATGTTTAATATTATTAGGAAGTTTATTTTATTGAGATTTTAATTATTTTTATGAGAGTACCCATATAATTGATACATGGAAATTTTATTAGATTATATTTTTATTATAAAAAATAAGAGTTTCTGAAATGTCCATATTTATAAAATTTGATATTGAGAATAATACACATAGGAAATATTACTGAAAATTATGTAATTAAGTAATGAGGAAATATGATGACCAGAGTCCGCGAAATGCGATTTTTCTAGATTATAATGCTACTTTTTCCCAATTTTCGAATAAATGTTACTTTTTCTCTTTTAAATTTTTAAGTCTTTGACTATTAATTAAGGGGGTTTTAAGTAGTATCTATAAAGTACTACTAAGTACTAAATAAAACCACACTTTGGCGGACTCTGATGATGACATTTTACAAATTGGTGCTAATAAAAAGCCCATTTTGGTTGGTTTGGGTATTAAAGTTAAAACATATTCCATTGATAAAGAACGATTTTTTATGAAATTTGATACGGTATTTTTTTTAAATAATGCTGAAAGAATTGTGACATGTTAAAAAATCTTTGTGAAGTGAAAATATGTTAAAAAATCTTTGTTTTTTTAAACTTAAAAATTAGTTTTATGACATAATAATAAAAAGTGCTTTTGAGGTTTAAAAAGCTTTTAAATTTGGCGTAGTCTTTTTGTTGCGGTGCATTCATATTTAACCGTGCGTCGAAATACTCCAGCGTGCAAACGATGCGTCTTCTCCTTTTCTTTGATATCAATAATAATACATCCTCACAAATGGTGAATTTGGGTGTAAAAAATGGCGTAGTGCTAAAAACAAGGCGTAGCTCCAAAGTCCGGCTGTTCGATGCGGTTGACTAAAAACTGATCTGACAGCTTTCTCCTATCGCCACAGTATGTGGGTAAACATCCGCCCAACATTATATACGGACACACACACGCTTTTCTAATTATGAATATATAATTTTGGATATTTTTTAATAATACATCTCACGACTTTTATTAAAGTAGCTAACGGATTTGAGATTTTCGCAAATGAAGTGAGAATTTCCGTACGCCTCGATGACTTCTCACATACCGTGGAAACTACTTATTTTAAACACATTACACACTTTTAGTCACAAAAATTACTATGTGCACTTTTTATACAAAGCAGATATTATAAATATCATCTCAAATTTAGAAACTATGGTTTTTAAGGTTAACCTCATTTTAGCATGGAATGTATATTATTTTTCCATCTAGTCAGGAATAGTTTGATTAATACTATTTTATTTATTGTATTCACAAATTTAAATTAAAACTTAACTTATTATTATTAAATCTAATAATTATTGGTTTGGCATCTATAATAGAAATATAGATATATAATAAATTTTGATAGTATTTAAAATATTTCATGTCAAAACTCTAGGTTTTATGAAGAAATAAAGTACGTTTCTTGACCATTTATAGCAAAGTTTTCACACAGGTAGGAAATATTACATATATATCGACTAGTGTATAGTTTGTAGAGCACGCGAATTACAGTTAATTACTTGATGATTAATTCAATTCCAGCCGTTGATTCAATCGAACGATCCGTTTGATGCGAAAGAAATGGCAGACGCAGAGGAAAACTCATCTTTTTTTATAACTCACATCACCGTTGTATTCTGATTATGGAACGATCGATACGCTATTCCGTTATACATATCAATACAAACGCATCGAAGTTACATATTTGTAGTTTAAAGATTGATCAACTTACATATAATCAAAGATTGGGTTAGGTTGATCTGCCAATTAATTGTTGTAGATTTAATTTTAATTCTACAACTTACTGTGCTTGATATTTAATTTACGAATTTTTAATTTATATATTAAGATTAAAACTGGAAATAGAATACAATTGTTATTGTATTTCTTTCATACTATATTTTATTTAAAAATGATTAATTTAATGTCGTTCTTCTATTAAACGTATGACACGTTTCGATTATGTTTATGAAATATAGCGTTATATTGTAAAATAATGTAATTTTCTCAGACTGCAACACTTTTCACATAATCATGAATCATTATGTTGTAGCGGTTCATTGCCATGAATATTAGAAATTACTATTGCAATAATTTAGTATTTTTTTTATAAACTGTATATGGAAAATTTGCGACGCACTATTGAGAGTGTGAGTCAGTCGTATACATGTTTATTCATATCCTTCAATGGTTTTCAAAATAGGCATTTGGTTTTTTTGGAATCGGACAAAAGACACAACATCGACCTGAATACCTGAGCCTTTTCACCTGCCATTGGATGAAGTAAGAGAAGAAGTTGTATTATGTACACTTGTGTATGTTCCACATTCTGTTTTAGTTAATATTCCAGTTGCTTCACTGTTTCACGTTATTATTGTCAGGTAATGTGAAGTCACGACTTGGCTTTGTTATCCACTGTAATATCCGGTGGTTTTATAGGACAACGACTTATCGGTAGCGGGTTCTTATCTTTACTTTCACTTAATGGACATTCTTATAGATGCAAAATACTATACGAAACGAGGTCGTTGCTTGAATGTCTGCAAAAGTCATAAGGGCAATCATTTTTGATACTTGCAATTGAGAAAGTGGAAAATAGGCCATTTGTTATAGTGGTGACTGTTTTTGATTAATTGCCCCACACGAATATAATCAAAATATTTTAATTCTACAGTTAATAATAATTGAATTCGCTTTGCTAATTTGTTAAAACTGGCTCAGTGTGGCTGGTTAAAACGGTATACATCGTATGTTATTGGAATAAATTTGAAATTTCGCTATGCTCTATGATCGCATTGGTAAAAAGTATACTAAAAACCACAAACCGTTACGTTGATTGTCCGAGTTGTCACTTTGCACCCTTCAAACTTTCACATATCATCGTCGGTTTTTATACAGTTTTTACGCGTTTGCGTAAGATACATATTATTGCGGAATGTTCCAAAGTTTAGTACGAATGTCGCTTTCACCTTGTCGCGGTATATGAACCGGCCTTAAGTTTGATGCATCTCGGCCAATCCACTAAGCTGCGAGATTATATCTCGATGTAATGGGAACGAAATGAGATCTGTAGCACTGCGTACAGTTACTTTTTGTCTTAGACGTGTTATCCGAGTTTCTTTTTTTTCTGAGGAGTCATCTTTATGACAGCGCATATATTTAATCCTCTTTATTCCAAATATAATAAATACATTTATAATGACGTCACTTGATCGAGGTATTTGTGGGAGTAGTTGAGCTCAATCGCGACCGTAGATAAGAGTGAAAGTTGGTAACCCAATTCCTCGACCGAAAGGAGACGAAGACGAAAAACCACCGCCAAATTCGATTTGCAATGAGAGTGAACCCAAATTTCACAGTGGAACAATAAATAACATAAATATTTGCGGTTTCCATACCGCATTCATAACGGTTATATGACACACTAAACAAACATTATACAATTATGCGCGAACTAATTTACTATTAAACCGCAATTAATTGGTCAAATATTTCATATGTATTTAAAAAAAGAATCCCGAATACGCATTCACACAGTAGTGATTTAATTAAAATTTCTCAGAGTCTCATTGTCAAAGATGTGGCATGTATTTAGAAAGCCGAGAGAAAAGACTTGTCAACTGTCAACAAAGTAAATAGATCGTCGTTCATATATGCGTGGAATATGAAATTTGTTTGATATCACACAGATTTGATTTATATGTTTTTTTATTGGAAAAACAAGAAATGGTTTCACACTGTAAATGTAAAAAAAAATATTCAAATCAAGTTTTCAATATTAGTTTTAGAAGTCCATTGGTAAAATGAACTTACGTTTCCTCGAGGCACATTTGGTTTTATTTACATGTCTTATGATTGGGTTAGTCGGGAAGTTAGTTATTTTAGTGTAATGTTTTTTACTCAAATCTGCGATATTTGCTTTGATCATTTTTAACTTAATGTCCTCGTGGACTTCTTTGAGAAATGTGCCAGGTTCAAGATCTAAGGCCATCTTAAGACACTTGTTTTGGACAAGTAGAATTTTATTGATATGAATTTGTGCCGCAGTAGACCAAGCTGGGCATCCATACAAGAGAATCGGTCTGATTATCGATTTATAAAGAAGTAATTTATTCTTGGGCGAAAGCTGTCTACGTCTGTTAATAAGTGGATATAAGGTTAAAAATAATATGATTAGCTGATTAAAAATATTTTTAAAATACCGCGACGCCTTCTCTATTGGCTGGAGTCCCTTTATAAGGGGTTGGCCAGGCCACCTTGGCCTTTACGGGAGAATATAGTAGAGATGGTTTCCCAGGCCACCACACAGCAATGAGTACTTAAGATCTAGTTTGCTAAGCTAGATCTACCAAGTGACTCCGGTGCCGTGAATCGAACCCGGGAGTCTTCACTCAAGAATACGTTACACTAACCACTGGGCCACAAGGCTGCTCAAAAAATATTTTTTAGATAATTATATGTTATATTCTTGGAGTTAAATTTGTTATGCAATAGGTTGAAATAATATAGAAGGCGCTGAGAGATTCCCATTTGATTAGACGGTGGTATATTATTTATTAGTCGGAATTCGTTGTGGAATGAGAGAGACTCACCGGTGATAAAAAGAGGCTGTAGACTGGTCCAGGATGTGGCTGATGAAAGTGAAGGCATATCCGGATACCTTGTGGGTGTAAGTGGGTCATCGCCTCACTCGATACAACCTCACATTATATTGTTTGTTACTTGCATATATACGAGATACGGCTCCATAATATTTCCGTTACGCTTTCGTTGCTCTTTGGAACAACTGCATTTATATTAAACGCTATTAAAGTTTGCATTTCACCGGAATTGCGGATACGCACATTCTCCTGAATATTACACTCTCAAATTAACTAAAAGAAATCCACTTGACCATATTAATAAAACAACCATATTAGCTTAGGGGATACAAGCATACTAAGAATCGTAGCATGGGTTAAGTAATGGATTCCCAAGCATACGTCACCGTAAATGCGATAGTAGAGTTACTTAGTTACAATTACCCATCGATAATCTTATAAGGTTCATCGTTGTTAAGAACAAGTAAAAGGAAGAGTTTTATAAAGGAATTAATTAAGAAGTTAGAACTTCTTCATATTTCACATTCAATATTCGCCAAACTCTTCTTCTCATAATAATATATAATATTACAAATTCAAGTTCAAAACCTACATTTATACCTACTTACGTACAAAAGGTTGGTAATAGCTGGGTAAATAATATTATACCATGAATTAAAAAAAAAATGTATATCCATAAATAGATTATTATTACTTCTAAATTTCCTTAAGTAATGGATTTCCAGGCATACGTAACCGTAAATACGATAGTAGAGTTACTTAGCTACAATTATGATGGGTTTTTTGTTAGTTAATGCCTCGTCTGAGCCTCGAGTGAGGCACTAATTACCAATAAACCGATCAAAAGTACAGCAAAGCAACTCTATTATCGTTTTTATGGTGTACGTTAACGGCGACGTATAGGCATATATGCATTATAGGCATATAACAATTTCAATCGGTCGTCTTGATACTGGTTTGTTAATTCTGATTTTATGGATAATAAGCTTATATGTACTAAATTTTAATAAGTAGGGTAGGGTGTGATATGTGTGTAAATATTTTAGTTAATTAGATCTCTAACAGCTAATATTGAAACCAAGTCGAGATTGGACATCGTCTAGACGCAATGACGATAAATTCTGAAAATATAATAAATGTGATAGTTGTGAGTCATATCATATAATCGATTAGAAGATTTTCACCGGGTTGATTTCTTTTCTTCAGAAGAGAAAATGGGAAATCTTATTATTCAGCCTCTTCCGTCTCTTCAATGCGAGAAACTCGTTCAATGCCCACATATGGTATTGATTGTAATATCTATCGATGGCCACTTTTCTATTTTGCACTCCATTTTATAATAACGGGATTGTGGATCTGATTCAAACATGACATACATATTGAAACATTTCAGTTTCTAATTTATACTCGTAATTTTTTTCATTATACATAATCATCACGTTGGACAAAGTATGGAGTTTGTATGTTGCACATATAATTGCCTTTTTGTGTGTTTTTTCTCCCGCGAAGAGCTCTCGTTTATTTTAATTTATAATTAGTTTTTATTGTACAATATACGAAAACCTACTTTTAAGATGCTCTATTGTGAGGCAGTCGCTCTCTGTGTGAATATATTTATTTATTCATTCGAGTAAAGCCGCGTAGCACAAAATCCCACTTCTCACGTCTTTTATCTTTATTTAATCACCGCGTAACTGTAGATTAATATGTATATGTAGTATCCTAGATTGTTTAATTCAGTATTTAATTTATGTTTTCAGGGTGCGCAATGTGAAGCGCCACTGGATTCTGCAGCCCTTCCGTTGGAACACAGGGGTGGTGGTTATGGCCCTCCATCTGTGAGGCCCGATGAGCCTTGGCCTTTAGCATCACCAGACAGTCCTCAGATCAAGCATCTCCAAGTCCAGTGTGAGAAGACTCATATGCGTGTGAACATCGAGTTCGACCGACCCTTCTACGGAATGATATTCTCGAAGGGATTCTATAGTGATCCGCACTGTGTCCATCTCAAGCCGGGAACTGGACATCTTAGTGCCACTTTCGAAATATTCTTGAACAGTTGCGGTATGACAAGCTCAGCTAATCACAATGTCGCCGCATACGGAAGTCCAGCACCCAGTGGCAGTTATGTAGAAAATACAATTATCATTCAGTATGATCCATACGTTCAAGAAGTATGGGATCAAGCTAGAAAGCTCCGATGCACTTGGTATGACTTCTACGAAAAGGCTGTGACATTCAGACCGTTCCAAGTTGATATGCTTCATGCCGTTACGGCGAACTTTCTCGGAGACAACTTGCAATGCTGGATGCAGATTCAAGTTGGCAAAGGACCTTGGGCCTCTGAAGTGTCCGGCATTGTGAAGATCGGTCAAACTATGACCATGGTATTAGCCATTAAGGATGATGAAAATAAATTCGACATGTTAGTACGCAACTGTGTCGCTCACGATGGAAAACGCGCCCCCATACAATTGGTTGATCAGTATGGATGTGTTGTAAGACCAAAAATAATGAGTAGATTCCAGAAGATCAAGAACTTCGGTCCATCTGCATCAGTGGTGTCCTTCGCCTACTTCCAAGCTTTCAAGTTCCCCGACTCCATGAATGTACACTTCCAGTGCGTAATTCAAGTATGTAGATACAATTGCCCCGAACCAAAGTGTGCAGGACATGGACCAGGATTGACCTCAGAATACGGAGTTCCATTATTAGGAGGTAATTCTTTGGGCGCCGGAGAATACGGAGCACCTCATAGTGAATACGGACCACCAGGTGGTGTTCCTCATTCAGAATATGGCTTACCTCCAGCATTCCCTGATCCCAGACACCCAGCCGATGCTGATGGTGCTTTCTCAGAAAATCGCGATGACGTTGTTCCTGCTCCCCAAGCTCAAGTATCATCATCTACCTCTAATGCACCCGACCCAAGCTCACCCTCACCCCAGTCAAAGAGCGATAACGAAGTACATTTACCACCCCCACCACCACCCGGTCGTCATGGAACCTACAATACTGTTAAGAGGAAGAGCAACATTATCGATGAATCGGAAGGAAATCTGGCAACTCTCGGCGGACGTCCCAGATCAGTGGATGACTTACCAGAACAGCTGCAAGGAGCGAGAAGAAGACGTAGTCCCACAATGCATGTCGTAACTAGCAGAATATACAAACGCGAAGCACAAGAAATGACCGATGTCAATACCAGTAGAATAATTCAAGTAGTTGCTCCCGGAGATGTTAATTTCGCTTTGAACAACGCACAGAGCAACGAAACAGTGATCGTTCAGTCAGCTAGCGAGGCTGATCCCGAAACCATCTGCATGTCTGTTCCCAGTTTTGTTGCCGGCCTAGTGATGTTATTGTTGGTGTTGGTAGTCGCTTCATTGGTAGCAGCTTTTCTATTCGTACGTGTAAGAGCTGTCGATAGGAAAACAGCGTCGACAACGTACGTTACGGGCGGTTATGATAACGCTGAGTTCGTCAAAGTCGCCAATTGAAGATGCCATCAGTGGACGTGTTGTTGTTGTTGAGAAAGACTGTAAAGAATGTAAAAATTAATTAATAAGGCGAATGGTAGACGAAGACTATTTTAAAATGGATCCAAAGACTTCAAGTGGCCGGCATCCAGCGCCCCCAAAATATCCCAACCCCCATCCCGTCCTCCCCATGGCTAGCACTAGTGTCACTCTAACTTCTCCCTTAAAAGCTCCTCCCTCGACTGGAAATCCGGGGTCCTGAAGATACTCGCGGGCTATTTTTCTGTCGCGGTCGAAGCTTAACCCGATGAATAACGACTAAACTTATTTATTATAATTTACACATTTCTATTTATATGTATGTATTTATTTATTTGAATCTCTATTATTATAATTATAATGAATATAAAAATATGGATTTTTTTGTAAGTATTATAAAAATAATTTATTGACCGTCGCACATGTCAGTAAGTGCTACGAGACAATAATGATAAAAAAATGTGTAATCGAAATGGAAAAACTGCAATTACATCTATCACAGGTTTATATGTATTTAGATAGGTAACAAATTGTACATCTGAAACATATGTTTGTTTGTTTTTTTGTATGATATTGATTATTTTTGGAGAAATATAGATGTGTTTTTTCGAAAGCAAAAAAATAAAAATGTATATTAATTAATTGGAAACGTGTGAAATGATTATGAAAGTATAATATGGAGGGCACGTCCTCAATATGTGATCAAAGATGTGCTCTACGAAGCAGTTAGTTGTTCCGTTTGCCCTGTTTACTCCTTTCAGCATCGTTAACCAAAAAACTGAATAAATTAACCGCTTATAATTGTTCATATTGGAATTTCAGACATCTCCAATATATCACGTCTTGCTCCATAAAACACAATACACTATAGAATAGACCAACGACCGATAAATGCATCTATTCGATTACCACTTTCTTACCTACCACTAAAGGACACGCGTTTTATTTAAATACAAAAAAAAATATTATCCTACAGAAAAATTAAGAAAATCTACACAGATTACAAAGAAATCAGACCAAATTAATATTTTTTCATTTTCCCACATTCAAAAGATAATATACTTTTAATAATTATAGTGTTAAGTTCACTTATATTAAGTTGCATTACTAGAATCAAGGTTATTAAAGAACAGAAGATTGTAAATAAACTTCAATTAACAATAAAAACAGAATAATTAAGTACCTATGTAATTTTTTTAATTGAAATTACAGAATACCACAATTTATAAGGTAAGATGAGGCTTTCAAAAGGTGTGCAATAAAAGTTTTATTCAAATATAATGATTTTTAATAATATGACTAATATAAAAAACAATTTCAATTTACCAAAAAATACATATATATAAAAATTAGGAATGTTTTATTTAAAAATAAACTAAATGGCGTTATTACTACTGCCATCTGTGGGATAATATATGAACTTTAATCACATAAGAGCTTCATTTTATTTTATACACCCTTAAAATGTTGTTTTTTTTCCAAATAATAATAAAGGAACACAAAAATTTATTTATTTGAAATGATTAGTATATTTTCTTTCAATTAGCATAAATGTTTCAGTCTCTTATACAGAAATAATTTCAAAAACTTCATGTAAATTGAGTTTCAAGTAATCAGAGACACGGAAGATATCAAAGAGCAGTTTGAGAAATCCTTCAATTAAAGTTTAGTAAAAGGTTTTCTTCGTTATACAAGTAGTGTTGTAATGGCGAACCACTTTCTAAGAAACTTAAAATCTTAGCTTCTGACTACTGAGTTAGGTACTTTATTTATAAAACCAAGATAATAAGAGTTTCAAATAAGTTCTTGATTATGCTTGGGCTGGTATCTGAAGCCACTTAAGCTTATTATGTAAATTTTAGTGAACTTTTATTATAATACATGCAAATTTACTAAATGAATATTAGATTATAATGAATGTAGATTGAAGTAATTGAAAATAAATAGCCTATCTTCAAAGTCTTGAAAAGAAGTCTAATTATAAATTATGTTAAGAAGAAAAATATTATTGCTTTAAAATCTACAGAAATTTTGAGAATATTTCACTAATGATAAAAAATATTAATATTACTCGTATTTACGGGAATTCAGTGAAATCAGATACAAAAACTTGACTTTGCTAATATAAAAAATATTTCTACAGTATAAGGGAAAAAAAAGTCCCCATATGCACATTTCAACGTTTGAATAGAATATATTAATTGGTTTTAAACTATTATATATTGTTCACGTCATGATTGCTAGATGAGTTATTCTTAGAGTTGATAATTTATTTATTTATTTACGCACCGAGGAGCTTTTTATTTTGAGAGGTACGATTCAGTATTTTCCTTACAGTGTAGGAAATCAGAATGAACCTGGATCATGACGATCGATCGGGATTTTATTAAAATTATTCCCGATCCCCAGTCGTAATAACCGATAAAATCAATTATTATTTTTTGACTTGAGCGGGATTTAAAGCCATGACCACAGTATTTGTAGCCACGCGTCTTATCCCCTGAGCTATTACGTTAGTTAATGTTGTCTTTAGGAAGAGTAATCCCCGAAAAATCAAAAAAATTAATCAATTGTAAGAAATTAACTAATGCGCCTTAATATAGGCAATTATTAAGCGAGTCAAAGCATGAAGTTTTTTTCTGATAATTTTTTTCATAATTAATATCGAATTGAATATATCGATAATTAACAAGTGGGTTTTTGTATTTTTTTCCCATAGATTATGTTATGTTATAATTTTCTACTTTAATACACCGTATTAAAATAAGTAAAAAACTTGGTCTATAAACTTAATATTGTAACATCTAATCATAATGTATCAAAACATTGTACGTAAATTATATTTAATAAAGAAATTGTATAATAAAAAATATGTCGAAAAGATGATCAAAACACACATTTTGGTACACGAGGATTCTAATTAAGTAAAAGGTCCAAAGAGGAGTAAGGAAATATTGTTCAGAGGGATGAAACGGACGGTTCTTGGGTCTAAGAGAAAAACAGTGTACCTATTTCCAGCCTTAGCGAGAGATCCAGAGATGGACTTTTTGGGGTTGGGGGCAATTTGTTTGGAAATGCATCTAAATCAAATAAACGAGTCTTTGATGTAGTCAGGCGGGTAAGTGCTAGCTAATACGATATCTCACCCTCTATGTATAGAGTACTTGGGGGGTTGTTTCAGTAGCCCGCGGGCTGTCAGTGAGGAGGGACGTCTTCATCAGTCCTCTGCTCGATACTTCTATATTTCGATGACGAATATTCAACATTTTGCCATGTCTTAAATTATAAAATGTGAACCAACAACAGTGACAAAATGTTTTCAAGGAAAATTTTTCTCTGGGCATTCCTCCTCTTTCCTCTGGCAGCTACTCATCTTAATGTTTTCCTCAGCCAAAAAGAAGTTATGAAGTTAATGGGTAAGTTTTAAGATATAGTCTCTCTATATAATAATTACTTTTTTTTATGTATTTGCAAGTATATTATGAAATATTACTAGAAAGGTGAACTCATATTTTTTACAGGTAAATGTTCCCATAAATATCTCATTAAATTTATTTTGACCTTACAAAAATAAGGGTAGCAAATGTCAAATACTTAGAAAGCCCCCTAAAAACATATTAGTAAAATAACATTTATTGAAAATAAAATACATACCAATGTAGATAAATATCGCGTCTCAGACTCAAAATTAGTCACATTCAAAAGTCAGAAGTTTTTTTAATATTAACTTTTTGACTTTTATAAAACCTTGTTCAGTTAATTTTAATGAAAATCCCTGCAATTTTTTTACCTTGTCTAAATCAACCTAAGATTTTCAATGAAACTATCTATAAAATACAAAATGTTTATTCAAAAACATAATTTTACGCTCGTAAGAGCATTTTCTTAAGATTATAATTTACTGACGAGTGCTGCATTATCATCAATATGACTTGGGATCTCATGTAATGCTCTAGTGGTACTATCGTATGATACAATAATATAATATGTATATACCTATATATAAATAAATAAATATTATTAATTATTAGTTTAACGCAAAAAAGAGAATTTAATAATTTATCAATAAAACTAAGGATTTGTGACCCGTTGTCTGGGTGCTTTTTGAAGTTTTTTTAGTTATTTAAAGATTTACTGGGGTGTATTTAATTCATGTTCATATATATCCCTGCCAGCACCGATAAAGCTTTTTGGATTAGATGTTAGTTCAGCTAGTGTTGGCTATTCATAATTTTTTTTTTCATATAGCCAAGGGTGTTAAGTCAACTCACTATTCACACAATTTATATAAAAAAAAACAATTTTCATTTCAATTAATTAAATTTACTATCAAGCTCTTCTAATACTATCGGCTTCAAATTGTATCAGTTGTTTTGGTGACCCCAAATAATTATGAAATTGATATAATCTCCTCAATGCTGTAATTTGATCTACACCTTCAGGTGTCCCTGATATTATAGCGATTGTTACAAGTTTTCCGTTTATATGAAAGCTCTAGTAGTGAAAAGCTTCCAGCTGGACTTAGCGTGTTGGTTGGTAGTGAATTGGCAGAGGTCGGTTTTACTGGATCCATCGTAAAAAAATAGCCAGTCTTATTTATGACTGGATATAAAAATGTTTACGACCTCACGTCGCACATTCACGGCTTAAAGTCCAAAAAAGTCAACTAATTTTATAGCTACATACTTTTTACACTTCAATTGATCATGTATCTGTGGGAACCACGCTTGTTGATATGAAGCTATAGTTATAGACAATGATGATCTTTAAAATATAAAAATGTGTCTCTTCGCATCTCAAGTAGTCGGTCTCTTCATAAAAAAATCCCTGAAATATTTATTGTGGGCATTGACGACATACTAATTATTACAATTCTATGCATTTTGTAAAAGATTTGGTAAAATTACAAAATTAACGACGGTTATAAGCGGTAACTGTTATTGCGGTTCATAATAATATTGAAAAAAAGATCATATCTAGAATATTTATATCATAAATTCACACAATACTTAGTTTTTAAAATCCTTTAAACAAACTTAATTTTTTGTTTGATATAATATGTATTCCATAAAAAGTTAAAAGGAAATAGTTTTCGTGGAACACATGATTTTTTTACCATTGATATGGGGAAGACTACTAGTTTTAAAAATTATAAATATAACTTTAAAAATTAATAATTATTAAATAACATATTTGATGAAACGATACCCAGATGCTTCTTGGTTAAATTTTGAGATAAATAATTTATTAATTAAACATACTACATAGTGTATTTCTGTCAATAAAATAACTTTTTTGTCATTTACATCATATATAATCATTCAATGAGATTTTAAAAGTGAATAGTAAATTGTTTAAGAAATCGAGCTTAAAAATACACTCATTCTTTTAGTAAACGGAAAATATTATTTGAATATCATAAAAATCTAATTTATTCAAGGAGGTTATAATTATGTACGTGAATATTTTAGCGTTTAGTAATATTATTTTTGGGGTCGCTATCTTTTCAATCGTTCAAATTCTGATTGAAACACAAATAGAAAAGGTTTCACGAAAACATACATATTTGCTTTCTGTAAGCACCGAACAATTTTGTGAGAGGCAAATTTATTAAAACAGGGGGCTTTTAATTAAATAAGGAAGTATACTAAATTAGTTTGGAAAAGTTTTGATTGATTTTGAAATTGTTACGTGTATATTAAATTGTGATATTTAATAACGATTTGACGTTATAGAAAACATCCATTATGATATAATGTGATGCAGTGTTAAGTAAGGCTTTATCAAATGTATATATTGAAAGTCGCGACGTCCTGCGGTGAGGCAATATCAAAGGGGGTATAAACTAAGGGTTGATTCTAGAATACATGTACTATTACTCCACCTGTCAGATTTCCCTTCTTTAGTACTTATCGAACACCAATTCTAGCGTAGAAGCCTTGCACATTCCACAATACATCACTTAGACTGCCTTCAAAGAAAAACCAAGCGTACACACACCCCTAGCTATTTTGTTCCTTCACCTCCACACAGAACAAATACATTACTGTAAGCAAAACGGGGTGAAATTTTATCAAATAGGTGAAAGTCTCTTTGCATCACACAGTTTAAATATATTTTATAAAAATATATATAAAATTATAAAGAAAATTATAAATATCATTTTGACTCATACGATTAAAATATTAATTTTATTATCATTAATACCATTGTTAAGTCACATAATCGTAATATTCTTTTATTACTTGATTACTTGTGTGTTATTTGTATATTTTTTATCGGTAAAATATATTAGTTGTGGTGCCAAATGAAGGGTATACTTTCGATGTTTACTATATTAGTGTGTAGATTTATGATTGTAATAAAATATATAAATATATATATATATATATATATATATATGTATATATATATATATATATATATTATATATATATATATATATATATATATATATATATATATATATAATATCATACTGCAATACCACTAGAGCATTATAGGAAGTCCCAAGTAGCAGTGATGATAATGCAGTACTCGTCAGTTTTATTGTATGGTATGTATAAAATAGCAAATGGGGGTAAATGAGACCCAACAGTTTCATTATCTCTACTTTGCATTAATAAATTCTAACAAATTTCCATCATTGTTGTAACAAAATAAACAATTTTTTTAACTCAAAGCGTATTTATTAATAATATTTGTTTTTAGTGTAACCATCCAAGCTGAACAAATAAATTTTGTCTTTTGGGTAACTTCGCTAAGAAAGCACTACCGAGTACTTCGTCTTATAACATTTATATTTATAAATATTCCACAAAACATGAATAAAGAACAAATAAATATTTCATATAACCCGATTTCCCATTGAGAGGAGTCATAAAAATTCTATTTTTATAGAATAAAAGGGGTATTTGTAGTGGCGTTGGGGTGTAAAATTCACGGATCATAGAGAAGGTTGTTCACAGATCGGTGCCTTATATTGGATGGTGATTTGTCAAAGGAAGACTACGCCACCAATAAATGTTGTCATGTGGCTATTTTGCCGTTTGTCAAACACATTCCAATATTCCATTCGATTCCCGTCTACGAGACAAGAGATATATTTTTAAATTCGACTATTCACAGCGAATATTTCGATTCATTACGCAAATTCTTTTGGTTCACTGAAACGTTTCCCTTGGCAATGAAAGTGGTGTCAAAAGAATGAGTATATCTTTGTGGGGTGTAAGGGGTGCTGATGTTCACCATAGCAATTAATCGGTCAAAGGAAGTTGGACTCCTTTTAATTTGGTTAAATGTCCAATTACAATGCGTCCTTTGTGATTCCCGTTTGATGTGGTATTCGTGATCAAAGGATGGACAGTGGCAAACCTGTTTAACATCGCTTCAGGAAAAATTATTTAAAGTCACAATTTGTCCAATCAACTACTTAAATATTGTGGGTATAATTTTTTATTTTATAATATGTTCTTGATTTTTTTTATAATTTTTTACATGGTCACCGATATGGTGGCTCTTAAAAATAAATAAATAATCCATACATTGAAAAGCATAAAATATATTTTTGAAATGGAGTAATAGCTATTTTTTTCATGTAGTATATCAACTTAACTATAAACTTTTTTATTTAAGAGTTACTCAAGGCCTGTATTTTTTATTTATTATACAGGGGTGGACTTGAACCAACTGAAAATATTTAATGGGGTGGTAAGGTATCGCAAAATAAGTGATTTGTTCTTTATTCATGACATATGTATTAAACAGAAACAACAGACTCGCGGCAATATGACATCCACTACTGCGTATTTGACAGAAACGGCTAATTACATAATGCCGATTCAAGGTCGATTCTAAAAGCATGATAGATTTTTAATAAATAAGGTTTTTTATATTTAATGTTCACTCTGTATATGCTGTGTGTAAGTTAATGCCCTGAAAAAATTTAATATACATACATTATAATATAAATCATTATTTTATGGATTACCTCCACTTAATTTTTACAAATTACCAATTGAAAGTTTTTCAAAGTTGGATTTTGTTTAAAGACTTTGTGTATTGATTAGGATTCTAGTCCTTGGAACGCTTGTAACGCAAAAATAGTTTATACGTAATAATTCAACATAATATTATTTATATTGTGTTTTTGTGAAAGATCCTTTCAAAATATAAATATTTTCTAGGAAATAGATGTATCGTAAATATCAGTGTATGAAGGGAATGTCTTTAAATATGTCATAATATTCGGGAAATGCGGTTCTAGTCGATTAGGTTTTCAGGAAATGTTACAGGAAATTGAAAGAGACGAGGCGTTGGTTTTCCGGTCACCAACATCTTGATAATGTACATACATAAGTGTATAATGTTATAAAAAAACATCGGAAAAAACCTCATATAATATATACAATTTCTCATATAGGATACACAATATATTATAAACTATATTAAATTAATTAACAATATATATATATATATATATATATATATATATATATATATATATATATATATATATATGTGTGTGTAAGTGTGTATATTGAGTATACCTACTCATATTATATGAATAGGGGAAAGTCTTATCCCAAGTTTGAAATATGGTAGTCTTATACCGATTAGTGTTGTAAATATCGACTGGCCCACTATAAATTCAACGTAGGAAGCTACTGGATACAAATTATGTAGAAAGGAGGTAAGATCTTGACATCACACATGATATATTACCCATAGAAGAGAAATAAAGGGAATAGGTGGGATATATTCATATTGGATATTATGAATATATAAAAAAGGTCATATAACCTGAATAACTCAAACAAAACAAGTATATAAAATATTTTCAATTAATATGGAAATAGCGATGTAACCGTTAATTTCCTTCAAACACAGATTTATTATTATAATTTTCACTTACACGATACTTCTAAGGTGTTAAAAATATTTTAATAATAATGAATAAAAGACACCGATGAGTAAAATTATACTTGTGTATTATGAAATTCAGCTGTCTCATCTTTGAGTTTATCTAAAATTTACTCTTTAAATATATTAAATGCATATTATTCATCACAAAGATCTCAGAACCTCTCACAATGTATAAAAAAAGACTTTTCAAAATCTTTTTACTTAAGGCATGATATATTAGTTAATAATAAAATTACAGAATCAAGTATTAGTTTTAATCCGACAATATGTCTGTTTTGGAATTTATATATATATATATATATAGCGTATATATATATATATATATATATATATATATATATATATATATATATATATATATATATATATATATATATATATATATATATATATACGAGAGGTTCTTTGAAAAGGCTTTAAAAAATTAGGTTTTTGACACAACAACGTGTTAATTTGTTGTCTGCCGGTGATCTTAACTATTACTATTTATAATTTATAAAAATAGCGATGCATTATTTGTATTAAAAGTTATTTGGGTAGTTACATTAGATTGTAAAGAGTCTTTAGTATTAATACTACTTCATAAAGTTTCCTTTTATACGGGTGTTTTCACAATTCCTTTAAAAGATATTGGGATTTGCGAAATATTTCGATGAGAGAATGTAATTGTTGATAGCATTGTAGACTTTTGCTCGGTTGCCAATTTTTTCGCAATATCCACAAGCAGATCTGAAATTGCAAGGAAAGCATCGCTGAGTGCATTGTGTGACACTCTCAACTCAAATTATCCGGAATCTCTTATCTTCACAAAGCCTTTTCTGTAGAACCTCGGCCAAATAATTGTTCTCGTAGAGCAAATTCAGCTGTTGCAGGAAGTGCCTCAGACTAAATAAGACATCTCTTCTCTACGAAGCTACAATTAAATACAATATACTGTACAAATTAATATATAAAAGATGATTTAAGTATAAAGATTCATATAATATCATAGATTTGAGTAAGAAACATCATTCTTACATTACACAACCAATTTTCCAATTAATTCATAAATCGATGGCTTAGGTTAGGTTATGTCCCTAAATAACAGTTTGAAAAAAATGCATTAAAAAGCAGACAATAATATGAATATATATAATATTGGTTGTACCTTATTTTCCACCAAACCATCGAAATAATTTGTCAACCAACCCATTAAAATGTTTTTTGATAAGAAACGAAAGATCACTCGTTTTATTTAAAAAATATGATATTTTGTTTTAATTTGTATTTGCATATCTTCTTCATGTTTTATAATCGAGTAATCTGTTATACGACAAGGTGCTGAATAGATATTTTAATAAAATGTTTGTATAATTTTATTTATGTATCTTCAAAATACACAGAGAAGCATATGATTCCAAATTTACTTAAAAATGTAGATTATCGAAGAAATTTAAACATAATTGAATATTTTCATTCATTTGCATAGCCATGACTAACAGTAATTAACAATAAAGGAAATATTTTTTAGATAGTTTTACACATTTATGTAATACATATATTATAAAATAAATATGAAAAAACGATAGTAAAAAATGCGCCATTGAAAATAATTATTTATATTTTTAAATTAAAATTATTTTTCAACAAATATAACTTTGAATTGATTAAAATTTTACGCTGAAATATATAAATATAAATGTTCAATTCGCGTGCAATTATTAAGTCGATATTAAAAGAGATGAAATGTAGTGGTGACAATGTTTCAGTTTGTTATTCGTTTTCAGTGAAAACAATCGGTTCGTTCCTGAAACACAATTTCACGCCAATTAGTCTGCAGGTAATTGAAGCACCTGATTGGAGTCGAACACCAGAACTTCAATACCACATTCACAAGCCTTATAATTGAAGAAAACAAACAAACTGTTCGTGCAGAGTGCACAAGAAACTATCGTCAAACAAGATGGAATTGTTACATTGATTGAATTGAATCCGTACCAAAATAAACGTTATTTAATATTCATATTATATCTCCGAATATTCCTTTATTCAAAATTAGTTTCAAAGTATATTTTATCTTCGATATATTAATGTTCTGTACACATTCTATCCAGAATAGTTAAAATGTTGTGTGTTGGTTTTATAAATGAATACAAAAGTGTTGAATGCAAGACGGTAATTGTGGGCACGGCCATTACGAGCACCGCAATATAACGAGCGAGTCTTCCATACAAAAGTGCATCAGTCCCCTGCCCATCGTTAATGCTCTTATCTTTTTTTTAAAATATTCATATTATTCTCTGTTTTTTCGCCTCATCACCACCCGTTAACAAGGATTATGGCTAAGAAAGAACCGAGAATTTTATACGACCTACCAATTTTTCTTATCCCTTTTTTTAGCCACCCTCTGAAAAATAAAATTAAGTTAAGACAATGGACATCTGTCGTAAATTTTTGTGTGATGAAACTCGAGACCGAGATAAAATATTACAACCTTTAAAATTAGGTTTCAACTTTTTATATTATTTTTTTTAATAACAATTTAATATAAATATAGTAGGAGAGTTTGTGGAGTTGTTGAAATAATATTATCTAATTTTAAATTATCGCGTATTAAATGTGAACCTAAACCAACTTTATGTATCATTGGGTGATTTTATTGTTTGGTTTATAATATGTAAGTGAATATTAATTTAAGTCTGAGTTGTATTTTTATTTATTTAATTAAATTAAATTTTGAATATTCGAATAGCAAAATAAAAACAAGTGAGTGAGTTCAGTGACAGATTTATGTTATGAATATAAGTTCATCACGTATTTTTGTAGGTGTATTATTAAATAAAAAGAATCATTTAATATCAGAAATTTTCACAGTGATAATCACAGTCTTGTTCGGACTTCGGATACAGTACAGATTTTTATGTAAGCATAGTAAATATTCATCTGAATTGAATTTTCATTTAAAATGTATGCGGGTGGGTGCATTATTAGGGTAAAATTGGTGCTGGTAGGATAATATTCAGCTAGGGGGGTTGTTTTTGTAGGGTTGGCGTTTTACTGTAATAGAAGGTGATTTGCAATGAGTTAACATGCATTTCCATTATATCTACATAGAACACCGCTGCTTCTGTTTACACATTATTGAATATGCTATGCATACTTTATTAAAACGACTATTTAAAAGCCATTCTTGAGTGTTATTGTGTGAGATTAATACATTAACACACACTAAGCACTTGTTAAGTCGGTTATTGGAGCTTTACCTACACTATGAATACGATTTAAACTCGTTTGTGCTAACAAGTTGGTATTCAAATGAAAGTAATTTTAAATATATTAAAGTAAACAATCCACTGAGTAATTCGTAGAAGACTTAATATGAATGCAAATTCGGAGAGGAATCATCGGTAGATATTCTTACTACTGTGGTTATATGAATACTAAAAAAGTAATTTTTTTTAAATATATGTTTTAACCATTTATGTAAATGGAGAACCAAATATAGCAATTTATTTATTTAAATTGAATTTAAAAAAATCTTGAATCAAAAAATTAATTTGTCTTGAGGTGACTTAATATTAAATAATAAAAAAGTATGGAAAAAAAATAAAAACTCATTTACAGATATGAGGATTTTTATCAAATATAACATTTATTATTAATTATCATTCCCGTTGTATTTGATAACAAAAGATGGAGTTGACATGTAAATTTTTTTTCAAAGCCAACCAAATTCAAGGCATATTTAAACTATTTGTCTTAAATATGATATGATACCTTATTAGCATTTTTTTAGTGAAATTAATTTAATTTAAAATAAAAAATACAGATCCATCTTAAATATGTATACAAAAGATTCAATATAATATGTATGTAGTATAAATGATTAGTTGGGTTTCTCACTTTATTGACTTTAGGTAAATATTATAATAAATCTTTCCTGTTTTTAAAGAATTGAATTTTTTTTAAATTGGCATCAAATTTATATAGATTCATATTGAATTTAAAAGAAAACAAATAAATACAAGAGTTTTTTGAGTTTGAGGCATCGTTGGTATATGAAAAATGTATGCAAATATAAGTGGTATATTATTAAAAAATATATATAATTGATAAGTGTGTCTTATGTAAAAAATACAAGAGGCTTTTTTGTGCAAATATTATTTTAAAATTAATTAGCGAGTTGATTCTCGTAGTGCCATGGATATTGTTCTTTAAACTATGTAAGCAGATCTTATCCAGGTTTACTTAGTGAAACCTAATAAATATATATTAATAATAACTTGGTTACAGGATTGGATGCTGAGTTGTATTACGTGCAGAATGGGAACATCAACGCATACGCCATGAACTTCTTAGTTCCAGTTCCAGCTCACATATCAGACTTGGAATTCTCATGGCAGAGTCTGTCCAAGAATCCGGTAAGAATCTGCATTCTGTCACAACACCATCTTCGCTTTTATAATAAAGGAGCAATTCACTATAATTCTCATTTCATATTGAAATTTCCACGCCGCAATACCACACCGTATTAAGGATCTCGAGCATTAAAATGATGCATGCATATGAGACCACGTAATCCGTATATAATTTAAAATATGACATTTAATTTCATTTTTATGACGGGATTATTATCTTGAAAATATGCTTAATACGAAAAAGTGCACAATAAGTAAAATATAAATTATTCCTTTACGTAATTGTTGGCACTAGGTACAAAATAACATCAACCGAATGAATCGGTCATCAACGTTTCATATGAGTTTTATATTCAACTACAGGAAGAGGATTCTTGTTGAATAGGGTGCAATCAGGAAAGCGAAAATTTCGAAAATATTTAGAATTCTATGTGCATTGACGAGTTTTTACAACAAAAAGTAAATTGCGATTATTTTACAACCAAGTATTCCCAAGCGCGTTTAATATCAATGCAGATTTTAGTAAATTGCGTGATTGTTTTACATTTTATTGATTGAAATTATTAATCATTAGACAATTATATATATTATAACCTACTGTAGATAACATTAAAATGGAGTAAAACATCTCCCTATGAATTATTTTTTATAAGAAGTTATAGAAATTTCATAATCTCTGAAACCGTAGTCCGTAGTACTAATAATATACCGGCTTGCAAAATAATAGGAAATATATTGAAATTAATTTAAAAAGTAAAAAAAAACACCCTGTTTCGCATTCTTTTTAAACTCGAAGAAATATATGCGTATAGTGTTTAATGAGATCATAATACATTATGTGTACTTCCTATTTCTCGTCACAGTGAATTAAAACCTAACTTTTGTTAACAAGTTTGATTCTCACAAATCCATTCTGTAATAACATCTACACAAAAGCCTCATTTAAAAACACCTTCACTAAAAAATTTTTTTTTATCATAATGGATACGTTAGTATACTACGTACTAACTTAGAAGGATTGATTGCTTTTAAATAGGCATCTTTTTGTCTTGTAAAATTGCAGAGAATCAGTTTTTCTGGAGTACCGATGATAATTTTATATGTCGCAATATGATATTAATCATCTTGTGTTCGTAAATGCGATTGGAAAAATAAGAAAAAGTCACGCTCACAATGTAGGGAGATTGTCCATTTATTGGGTGAATAAATCTAGCTTAGGATGACTGGTAAATGCGTTAAGACTTGTGATGAGGCGAAGGGAAGAAGACAGGACCTGGCTTAAACAATTAGGGTAGGTTCTATCAAGTAGGGGAAGACACCACGTGGAATATGTTTGAATTCATTTCAATATTAAACACTTTGTGGCTCAGAACATCCATTTACATAAATTTGAATCGATATCACATAGCTTGTGACATTTGTTTGGATATACTTTATATCACGACTGTAAAATATTATAATTGCTTTATTCTATTTTCATAATTCTATTTATAGTATAGAGTATTTTTGAAGGATATGTTTCACAACTAAAGCCTGGTTTAAGTTGCACGTCTCATTGTAGTTCTAGTGAATTTAATAGTCTTTATTTATTAATAACGTATGGAATTAATAAAGGAAAGCCATTCAATAGTAGCCACATCCACAAATATAAATATGAAGTACACAATTATGTGCCTAGATTGAACAAATATTGTCTATCTATCAAATGTTATCTCTTGTTATTTTAAATATTAAATTTACTAAGGATCTTAGGTTCTTGATTGATTCCTTTATATTCATAAATAGTTTTTTAAGTTTACTTAAATGTGGGTAGCGTCAGTTCTTATCCATCTCAATTCAATTTAAGTTCTGATTAAATTTATTGAGATTGTTTTAAATAAAAAATAGACTGTCTCTCGCTTACTTAGTGAAGTTAAAATGTGGTTAGGATAAACAAAGTAGCTTATTCGAGCTCGATTTACATTCGTTGATTAGATTTGGTGCCGATGCCAAGATAATTTGAATTCAAACACGATCGAAATGTCTTGGAGTAAAAAAAAACCAATGTGTTTATGTTGCGGCTTCGGCTCAAGTACTTGAATGGCTACACAGTATAAAACGTTGAGATAAATAGTTTGTTGTATGATGAATTCACTCATGTATTCAAATATTATGTACACAATTCAAATTAACGTTATTGTTTGTGAATCTCTTGTTTAGGTTTCCCTTAGGCCGATTTTAGTTGCATAAGAAACTGATAACACAGTCGAATGAAACAGATAATGTACTCGTTGCGCTGCTTGTATACTACTTTTAAATAAATTGTCTACACATAGATTTAAAATATTAAAGAAATGCCCCGATTGAAAATATTCTCTTAAATCTAATAAAAAAATGTACTTAATATAGAGTTTATCTAAATATTAGTTAAGTGTACGAAGATCCGAGGTCTTTCAGGCAATGTTGTGTTTGTTTCTATTAACGTAGATCCAGAATGGAGTTTCTCGTTTGTTTGTTGTTTACATAGTCACCCAGTATTTATGAGACGATTAATTAAATCTAAACCATTTGATAGTGAAATCTATTCAAATTGTTGCGTAATATCCCCGATAAAATGACTTGAGAAGTAAACAATAGTATTAAATAAATTATTGATCGTGTTAATTACTTGATAGAATCTTTGAAATGAATTATTTTAGTCAGAGACTCTGAAGAAACATTGGTAGTCGAAAGTGCTTAGACTGTAATTAAAATATAGTGGAAATTACAAACTTATTTCTTTAAGTAATATTATTGAATAATTAGGATGGGTTTAACATTCTTAGTAAAAATAAGAAGTCGCAGTAAAAGCTAGTGCTTAGGTTATCACAACAATCAATTAATTTAATTCAATGAATGCATTATAAAGATAAAATATTTTCCATGGGTGTTCATGTAAAATATAATTTTTAAATCAATTAATACATTTTTTGGCATACAATCTGGCCACATATATTATTGGGTTCGTGTCCCTGTTTAGTGATTATATAGATAATTTATAAATTATTTAACCTAAGTTAATTGTAAAATAAATTAAGTAGCGATAGAAAAAAATGATAAAAATTTATTATTGATAAATTCCAAGCATGTTTGCAATCTAAAATGGTTTTTGTGAGCAAATATGACAGTATACTGTTAGCTCGGATAAAATTGCATTGTGGTGCTACGATTGGTTATTAAATTTCATGTAACGTCTCCTGTAGTGTCGCTTGGAGAAGTGTCTTATACTGATAACCGGGATTGGATCCTGGAAACAACGGGAACAACGAAGACTACATGATATTCAGCGGTCCCAAATGAGAGGGTGTATTACAGGTACAACAATTCTACTACCAGATAACATAGACTGCTTTCATGTATATTGGTATCCTAATTGTTTCGTAGGATTTCAGGAAGGGGTTCGTCGTTCCTAAAAATTGCCACCCTTCATATCAATACGTGCACAATTGCCTCTTTTGCTTTTGAGCAGACAAATTGAAATCGAAAATATTCGTTCATATTTATTATGTATTTTTATTATACAATTTCTTTATTCAATATAATTTGCGTACAATGTTTTGATACATTATGATTGGTTGTTACAATGTTAAGTTTATAGACTTAGTCTTTTACTTATTTTAATACGGAGTATAATTAATTGATATTTAAAATAATTATAAGTCATAACATAATTTATGGGAAAAAATACAAAAACCCACTTGTAGAACTACTAAAATATATATAAATATTATACATAATAAATAATAAAAAATAAATAATAAATAAACTTTTACAAAATTACAAAAACATATCCTTAATACTATATGAATAAAACAAAAAATATTGTGAAACACGAATATAGTAAAATCATTAATGACGGACAAAATCAGATGTGTTTGTGAAAAAAGATATGTTAAAGAGTTTTGAAGGAATGTCTCTCAACATTTCAGTGGTAATTTAAAGTTTCGCTTATTTGAAACATATTTGATTTCGTTAACATTTTGTATTAAAGAGTTAGTGGAGAAGTTAACCATTTTGTTATAGTGTTTATTGCTTAAGTCAGTGATAAACTCCTCCTGTACTGTTTTCATTTTGATACTCTCATGAATTTCTCTAAGGTACGTTCCAGGACCCAAGTTTAATATCATTTTAAGGCACTTGTTTTGGATTATTTGGAGCTTTTGTATATGAGTTTGAGCCACGGTAGCCCAAGCAGCACATCCATATGAGAAAAGGGGCCTAATGGTAGACTTATATATGAGAATCTTATTTTTAATGGATAATTTACTATTTCTATTGAAGGATATAGGGTATTGATGGCTATGTCAGTTTTGTTAGTAATGTATTTAATATGTTTGGTCCAGTTGAGTTTCGAGTCCAGGATGGTACCTAAATACTTAACTTCAGATTGCCAAGGGATGGATATATTATTAATTGTTAGTTCAGGAATATGATTTCGTCTCTTGTTAGTAAATAAGATAGCTTCCGTTTTACTCTCGTTAAGTTTGAGCTTCCATCTAGTGTAAAACTTAACCAGTGGAGATAGGGACGTTTGGAGTCTTCGTTGGATTGTGTCTAGTCTATAAGAGCTTGTGTATAAGGCTGTGTCATCGGCATATAAGGCCAAATGACAATTTGGAGGAACAGGGATATCATGGATGAATAGATTGAATAAGAAAGGACCAAGGATGCTGCATTTATTATGTATAATATTATATAAAGAGAGAATTTTCTTCGTGTCTCCAATCAACTATCTGAAGTTTGTTCTTCTTTCAAGGAATGCATTTTCATTTATTTATCGTAAATTTATTCAGCGGCGTCTCGGGGTTGATAAATGTGGTAATTCAGTGTGGATGTTACAAGTGAAACTACTTTCATTCGATTTAAAATGTTTTTAATTCCTTATAAGTGTTGTTTGTAGAGACTTATAAATAATTGATGCTGTCTACACCGAGAAAACCTTAAATCTATGGTGACCATACATTGAACGAAATGAAATAATTTAATATAAAGTATAATTTGTAATGTTTTAGAAAAGGTTATGCGTCTTGCAGGTTGTAGCAATAAGTCTAATATCTTCTATAAGTCTTTTCAGGTACTCGCTTTTGCAGACGACGTAAATATTATCGCTAGAACTAAGAACGTGTTAATTGATAAGGTTAGAGCAATAAGGGATGCCGCTAAAACAGTAGGATTAGTTATAAACGTTGAAAAAAGTCAGTATATGCATGTGACATCCAACTCGGAATTGGTAGCACATCGTAGCCTGAAGGTAGACAATGACCACTTTCAGCAGGTTGAATCTTTTGTATATTTGGGAGCAGTGGTCACTAAGGAGGCTGGAAATAACCAGGACATAAACTCTCGCCTGCAAAGTGCTAATAAGGCGTATTTCGGCTTAGTACGCTTGCTCAGATCAAGATATCTAAGTAGAAGTACCAAGGTAGAATTATATAAGATGCTAATTAGGCCAGTACTAACCTACGGTGCAGAAACATGGGTTATTATTAAGACTGAGGAGGATAGGCTACTTAGGTTCGAGCGGAAGATTCTTAGGAGGATCTTGGGTCCTGTTCAGGAGGCACCGGGACTATTTAGAATCAGACGGAACGATGAGATTTACTCATTATATAAGAGCGTGAACGTAGTGCAGTTCATTAGGGCTTTAACATTAGGTTGGGCCGGACACGTGGGAAAGAGCAGGAGGGATAGTATCGGAAATACTATCCAGAAAGCCTGTGGGTAAGAGAAGGCAGGGTAGACCTAGGCTAAGGTGGGCGGACGAATTTCATAAGGTAGTTAGGAGTTTAGAAATTAATAACTGGAGGAGCGCGGCCTCCAATAGAAATAAGTGGAAGATGCTGGTGCGGGAAGCCTTGGTTCATCACTGAACTGGAGTGCTTATGATGATGATGATGATGATAATTTGTAATGACTATCCTTAAATGTATAATAAAACTTTTTTTATATGAAATAAAACTTTTTTTATATAAAAAAAATGATTTGTTAATACAACGGGGAGATCGGAAATAATATTAATAAAATCCCGATGGATCGTCTTCATTCTGGTTTATTCTGATTTCCTGGATTGGAAGGCAAATACTAGGCGATTATTAAATCGGGCAGAGCCGCTTTGTCAGTAACTGATGTAACTAATAATAGTTAAGATCACTGACAAAACAAATTTGTAAAAACCTAAAAGTTTCTTGGGGCGTATATAAATAATAAAGCTTTAAAACAGCTCATTTTCAACTACTTTAATTCTATATTATTCAAGTGAAAAATTATTTATAAGAAATCGAAACATCACATGTCCTTCTCAATTTCATTTAATATACACAGTAAGACATTTAGTTTTATTTCAAATAATTGTAATTATCTCGATATAATTTTTTTGTGAATACAAATTATGCCAAACGTGTAGAATTCATGGTCATACTTTTTTAATAGCTTGAGGGTGGTTGAGTTTGTTCCACAGCCTCCCTTTGAAGCGTTAGGTTTGGTTATTTCTTCCGATTGGAAATCCACACACTTTGTTCAGAAACTATAAATAAAATGCTTAAATGCAATCGTAGATTATTGTTAATAATTATAATATTTCCCAGTAACGATTCTTCGGTCGATATCTTTAACTAAAGTGGCATGTTTGGTGAATAAGACGATAATAAGGAAGACTGGCTCATCAGACAGTTCTGCTTCTCATCGCCGACGAAGATTGATGATGAGAATCACTTCTGTTCAGCTCCAAGCTGTTTGTTGTTGTGGTGCTTTTTTGAACTTTGCACTCGCAGACGATTTATTTTCCTCTTTAAAACAACCTTGCGATAAGGGGGAAGAAAACGTTCTTGACTGAATTTTCATACAATATCACGTACGGCTATTTTAAATAACAAAAACGTAAGGTTGAGATTTTATCTGTTATTAATTAATATGGATAATAATTAAAAAACTGCGTGGTTGGCCTAGAAAACCAACTACTCTTATTAATACCGATGACAACCATTAATTAATGTTACATTAGGGAAGTTATATTTATATCAATTATTATATTTTTGGGATATATATTATTTTATTTATTTACACATACATATATTATTATATCGCCGGTTAGAAATAAGAGTGACATTTTAAAAAAAATATATAAAATGAGATTAAAAGGAAAAACTATGTAAAATCAACCAAAATCTTATGTGATAAAATGACACGTTAAAAAGTTTAAAAATAAAGTATTTTGAAAACATATTTTTTTTCTGAATAAAAATTTCCCTTTGTGCTAGAAGTATCTTATTTTTAATAAATTATTGATAATTATTACATTCACTTAATCCTCAAATAAATACTTGCAAATTGATGTATCACACTTACATAATGCAAATATCAAAGATTATTTAAACGCCTCTACTGTAAAATATGACAAGTGTTATTTTTATTTTTAACCAACGATATCATACTGCAGTACCACTAGAGCATTACAAGGGATCCCAAGTCGCAGTGACGACAATGCAGGACTCGTCATGAAATTATTAACATGTTTTTTTTATAATTGAATAAAATTAACAGTACTTAATTGATAGCGATCGATTTTCATAAAAGATATATTTGGTGAATAAATGAATGAATATATATGGTTGCTCTCATATTGATTTAATATAATTTGAGTGATCAATTTTGTGGTGTGGCAGCGGAAATGCCGAGGTTATTCAAATTAGATTGGATCCCATATTCAAGATTACTATTAAATGAACGGTTTCATTTCCGCGTTCGATTGAATACCAGAAATAGAATAATTGTAAAGGCTTTTCACACAGCAAATATTTATAGGCACGTGCGCTTTCCGGATCAAACAGTGTCGACATCAGAGCAAATCGTTTTCCGATACATGTTTGCATACGATCTGGCTTGGATATTTGGACGGTATGAAGGAGGCTTCGCATTTTTACCCTCTAAATTTGAAAACTGGTGTATGGGGTTGATGCATTTCCGTCATGATGAAACCAGCCTCGTCCAAATTACCCCTCGTTTGGTGCATCGCATCAGATTGGAAACACCTCCAATAGATATATGTACATACATATATATTTCTTACAATCTCATATCAGATCGGATCAGTCGAAACCTTATAATTTTTGCTCAAAATGAATACGGTAATTGATTTTTGGCCTACTCGGAGTCAATATGAAATTTTATAAATTATTTTTATAACTCAAATAGTGATTTCAAGAAGAAGAAGTTAGATGGGGTTAATGATTTTTCCAAAATAAATACCTTACTTTACATACACATAAGATGTACCAAAGATTTCTAATATTTTTTATTTTCAAACTCCGAATAGAATAGCAATCTTTAAGCTTGGCAATAACTCTTCTTCTTCTTAGGAAGGTTCCTTGAAATTTTTATAATAATAAGAGAAAACTAAGCAAAGAGTTATAATCATTGAAGAAATCATATTATAAATATTAACTTATTATTAGACAAAATAAAACAGGGTAACATGGAATAAAAGATGCTTGTGAAGGAAGCCGTAGTTTTTCATAAAACTTTATAATAATTTTTACTCTCGCTCTCTCTCTCTCTCTATTTGTCATTAATATTTTAAATTGTTGATCGCGTTGACTTCTTGGTGGAATTCCATAGTTTAAAGAAATATGTTTGTAATTTCCACTATAGTTTTATTAGAGTCTTAGTACTTTCGACTACTTACATGTAGTAATCTTCAGAGACTCCCTCTGAAGATCATTTTCCGAAGATTACTAGATATTAAAAGTCAATAGAACTAATACTCTAATAAAACTATAGTGGAAATTCCAACCACATTTCTTTAAATTATGGAATTCCACCAAGAAGTCAACGCGATCAACAATTTTAAATAGTGAGTCAAATAGAGAGAGAGAGAGACATTAGTTTAATGAAAAACCACGGCTTTGTTTACAAGCATCTTTTATTCCATGTTATTATACCTTAAGCCCTGTTTCATTTTGCCCAATGATAAGTTAATATTTATACCACAGTATAGGATTCCACAAAAACCAAGTAACATTAATATGATTATTTCAATGAGTATAACTCTTTGCTTCGATTTGTTTTATTACATTAAAAATTTCAAGGAACCTTCCGAAGAATCCGAGTTATTGCTTTAAGCTTAAAAGAAGCTATTCTATCCTGATTTTAATAATAAAAAAATAGGAGTCTTTATTGCATCTTCTCTGTATGTATATTAAGGTGTTTATTTACCCCCCTAACCTACATTTTTTTCATATATTCTTACTTAATCTTATAACTTAATATTGTAGTATTTAAGAATAATAATAATCATATTCTTTTGTCAGTGAAACAATGTATAAAAATGATTTGTTTGATAGAACATACGCAATAGTGAAGGGGGATTCGTGGGGAACAGAGACTGAAGTGGTTTTGAAGCATTTACCTGATTGAGTTGAGCCTGACTCTGATATTCATTTGGGAATATGAAATTGCACAATTTTGATGGATGCATATTGTGTTTCGAGGGACACACTCTTCAAATCATATTTATTGATCATATACTGTAATCCATTAAATCGAATCAGATATGAAAAATACCGACTCTCGAGTGTATTTACGAGCATGCAAGACATATGGATCATTCTATATTGAGTTGTCATTAAAAAAATATCATGCACTACTTACTAACTAAAAATTTGTAACTCAGATATGTGTTTCGCTAAAAAAAAGGATTTTTAATGGAACGTATAATTTCAAAATAGAGTAAAAAGAGTGTAGTTGGTATATAAAAAAAACACTTAATTTTTTACATAGGAGATTAACTAAACAATATTTTATCTAAATAATTACGTGCTCATTATAATCTTGTATTTTTATTCAAACTAGCTACACTCATAAACGATTTACATTATATTAAAGCATATATCTTTATTCAAAGGTTGTATTTTCAATTATTGCTTTATGTAATATTATATTATGTGTAAATTTAAATAACGATTTAATTTCAAGACGGTAATTTTATAATATATATTCCGATAGTGTTTTAAACACTTTCCTCGAGACTTATAGGTTTCTCAGTTCGAAGAAAATGTATTCGTAGTGGATTTTCCATGGCAAAGGAGTTTTAGTAGTGGTAGTAAGTGTTTGGCTTCAATATTATACGATGTTAAAGGGGGTCCAGTTTCACAGCAGGTAGTAATGGAAAAAAGCCCGTGAAAAACAAAAAGCGATTTTACAAAGAATATGAAACAAAAAAACATGTACTAAGTGAATATTTAAAAGCCTTTTTGAGCAGACAGTCACTAAAGCAATTTGAAATTTACGTTAAAGACATAGTATATTAAAATAGTTTTAAAGATTAGCTTTACTCAAATACCAATTAATTAACAACAGTTACAACTACTTGAAAAAAATACAATTATTTGTATATTATATACACGATGAAATTAGATTTTTTAATATTGCATTTCGAATGAAAACATTTCCAATAAAATACAAAATGTAGGAGGTTACTTTTATTTTAAATGTTAGGAGTTACACGCAGATCATATTTTAAATTTCCAGTGCAAAATCCAATTAAAAGTATGGAGAGAGATGATCTCAAGGGAGTTTAAAACTTGCTCTTTCTAGATTTGAACCATGTTCAACTTATGATTCAACTTGTGAACGATCCGTGAAATAAATTATTTATGTTTACTATGATGGAAATTTTTATTATAATGAATATTGCATTTGTTTCATATAAAAAGTGGGCAATGTACGAGTATTTATATATATTTTGAAAAACCACAAAATTACTAATAAGATTCGTAGTGTTATTAATAAAACAATTGTATCTTTTGGTATAATAATGATAATGGTTCGATAACTTTGTAGGTTTCGCCTATATAAATAACTCTCTGTTCCCTCATGGGAAAAATATCAGCAAGTGTGTATTTTTAACGCGTTTTGTTTTTTTTTCAGAAAGATTATTTTTGTTGTATGTAGTGGAGTAAAAAAAAAACTTTTTTATACTCGTCTTCTTTTGACGCTTTGCCTCTGGTACGGGGACGATGTCTCTGGTGAAATTTATGATAAGACTTTTTAATAGGCTTACCGCAAACACTTTGCTCTCGACCCCCTTGGAATATTTGTCGACGGAGGGACATCATAAGGCGACCGAAATTGCTTGTAGCGTTGTTGTAGTCAGAGTACTGTCGTAGCTGGTAGGTGTTTGGCGTAGCTCGGTACTACGGTGTTGCGCTAAAAGCCTGTCGGTGTTTGCGGCTCTTGCCTCGCATAATTGCGTTTAAAAACGAGCCGTACAATGTTTCTGGAACAGGTAAAGAGCTTAGTGCGCCAGCTTGCTTTGGCCTCTCTCCTATTCGGAATATCGTTAACAGTAAACGAGATTCCAGAGACCCTCCACCAACAGAAATTAAAAATGGCGATGAGAACTTAATTGAAGCACAGCCGGTGAGATGAGCTAAAAGAGAAACAACGCGAAACATTTTAAATATGATGCAGTCGTAAACCAAACATTTACAGATCATAAATTATGACTATAATATTTTTGGATGTTAATTTTTTTATAATAATATCGTTTAGTTATTCTTTAATTTGAAGTAATTGAATTGAACTCAGACAAAATCGACACTCATATTTCAAAGGCTCGGATTATTTAGGAAAATGATTAGATTACGGTAAAAAGAGGATTCAGCGCATCGATGTGAATTTTCGCAAACTCGATTTCATCATTTTGATGTTGAAGCACATCAAAAGGTCGGCGGAGGCAAAAATTTTAAAGCGAGAAAATAACAATTTTATATCTTTCGTCTCTTAATTGAGTTAGTCGAATTCGAGAGACAGGAACGTTGATAATAATTAACTCCGGGATGATGATAGTAGATATAATGAAAAAAAGGAGGCATATTCCGAATATTAAATGCTTTAAGTAGTGTAGGTACAATGATAAAATGTTTGAACTTTCTTGTTTAGGTGTATTTTTTATATTCCTTAATAACTGTCTAGTTTAATTTGAGGGTTTGTTTGGATGTACGTGAATACAATTAGTGTAGAGACTGTTTCGTATAAATGGCTTCCAGTGCGACCGCCAGAGCCTATTAATTTACACGACTTTGAAGCTCTAACTCAATTTTATCGAAATAACACGAGTCAATGGGCAAAAACTTTGTAGTTGCATATTCGCTCATCCACGGTATATTTCACCAAGAGATAATTTAATAAAAAATAGCCCTTTTTAAGACTAATAATATGTTTGTTGAAGTCGTATTCCGGTGAAGCGTTGCGAGGTAAAACCGCGTTGTTGAAATTAAATTATTTCTTAAAACATGTCATATTTATCATCTTAAATATAAAAATAATAATCGCAAAAAGCCTAGGAAAAATTATTCAAAATACATAATATTCCTGCGTTGCGAAATATTCCTGCGTTGAATATTTTTTTTGCTATCTATAATTATGTTAAAAATAGGTTCATATAAAAACAAAAAATACAAATCTTACGAATTTGGATATTCGAATATTTTATGCGAAAATAATTGCATTATAATAATTATTTAAAATACTAAAATTAACAATAAATTTTTCAATAACCCCAGAAAAAATAGATTTTGTTGCCTAAGATTACAGAGTAGAAACATTCAGACGAAGACTAAATATATATATATTTTCACATACTAACAATAATTTCACTCCAAATTTACATTAACTTGATACTTTTTTATTTCTGATAATTATAATAAATATCCATTTTTCGTGAGGTTAAAATAATTTATTTAACTTAATAACATTTGATTTTTGTTTTCTGAAAAGTTATAGTTTTTAGAGAATTTCCCGTTTCAAATGTGGCTATTCAGTTAATTTATTAGATTGAATTTTTATATTTATTAAATTCCTATTATATTTCGTAACGATAAACTGTTATTAATTATATACAATTCTCATTGTTGATATTAACATAGATATGATATATGTACTTCAATGAATTTGTGAACGATAACTTCATTTGGCCTGAAATTAGATGTTATTATTGTTCGAGTACATTACGCGGTCCAATCGCATTGTCGCAAATGCACTTCTCGAATAAATCGACGTCAAAATGCAATTTCTAATTTGAAACACACCAGTGATATCAGTAGTAGTCATATAGAGGAAGTGGAGGTATACCCTGTCGACAGAATACAATCGCAGCTAATTATGTTAGGCCAAAACAAAGGGGATGCTTCCATACTGCAACAACACTGAATATATTATACAATACAATACATTATGTCTGTATGGAGATTTCAATGACCACTTCATCTCACACTCGCCTATTGCCTGTTTCAATTATAACTGTCATAACCCACTTCAATATATTTTATAATATACAAGTAGATTTCCAGTATAAGTCCCTTACCTGGTAGTAATAATTATTATAATTAAAATATACACAATACTCATCAAAGACTAGATTCATAACTCGAAATGTTGATAATACTGGGATTATTTTGTATTATTATTAAGAGAAAACAGTCGTCTGGAATACCAGAGATTCTGTTGGTGATCTTAACTTTTACTAGTTACACAAGTCACCGACAGAGCGGGTCTGTCCGATTTAATAATCGCCTCAATACACCTTTTTACCTTACAATCCAGGAATCCAATTTACCTTACAATCCAGGAAATCAGAGTAAACTTGGATCAAGTCGTAATAACCGATCAAATCAATTTAAAAAATCTTGACTTGAGTGGGATTTGAACACACGACCACAGTATTTGTAGCCACGCTTCTTATCCCCTGAGCTATTACGCTGGTATTGTATTTATTATCGTTCGCTTCTGTTATACCTGCATTTAAAAAACTATACGGCTGTTTTTAAAGAAATTATTTGAGTTACGTAACTCAAAATTATTTGATTTTAATCAGGACCAATCGGAATTTATAATCTGAAAATGTTGGAAATATTCATGAGTTCAGAAAAAAATGGTTATATTGTTATTTAGCAGATATCCTAATTTGTATCTCTGGCACCCTTTTGAATGCAATAAATAAACTCCAATTTATATGAGCTCCATAAATAAATAATGAAAAACGTACATAAATATAGGTTTATAAATAAAAATTATCATTTAAAAAATGTCTGCTTCAGGTTTAATCAGTTTTTTGTCTCTCCTGTAAAATTTGGCAAAATGGTCTTATACAGTCTGCAAAGAAAGCCAACGATATGAATTTTATAGTAGATATATAAAAGAAAATTATAGATTCACGGCAAATTCTCCATAGAATTTAATTTCATACCATTTATGTAAGAAAGGGGGTGGAAAATGCCACTTATTCTGTCTTTGTGCTTGGAGCATTTCTATTAGACTTTTATTTGAAATAAATAAATATTTTTATAAGATTATACGCATTAAAGAACTTTTTAACAATAATTTACTTATAATACAATGCTTTACTATTTTGAATAATTCAAATTATTGTCATCTACTTTGTAGTACTTTACTTTGAATAGCGGATATGAAATATCGATTGATGAAAGTAGTAGTTTAATCAACTCAGATACAATCTAATTGCGGCACATCCACTTTATACTTCGAGTGATATTATTCAATATTAACTATAATTTATCCTCAGTTTTTTATGAAGGGTTCGAGTCAAACAAAGCGCATTGCAGGTGCTACGCGGCAAATATTCAATAACTCGCAAAACTTTCTTTCGAGTGAAAAATTTACCCACATGTGGCGCACAACTGTCAAAAAACTTCATAAATAGACATGTCTTGAAAACTAAACAGCAAGAGGCAGTAGGGTATTTGTAATATAAATACCGGTTTTGTTGGAAGAAAATCAGTGTTAGTTCTTTCTGAACACCTAAGCTCAAAATCGAGTTTGGTGGTTGGATTTCAGTGTTAAGCTGTATGTAGTTTTTACCCTGGTTCGATCTGAAAGTTCGATGGTGTATGTGTGTAAAGGAAAGATTCCTAGCTGTCCAATAAAGGCGATTCTTTGGGAAGAACTTGTGGAATGCCATTCATTAGGGAGGAGTTGTCGCCGACCAAGAAGCCTTGATGAGATTTGTTTCAAACTTGCAATATCCTGACCACCCCCATATCACCCCCGAACCATTGACCACTTCTATGATCATTTTCAATTACAAACTACTTATTGATTTATACTTACCACATACACATTTTATCACCAATTTTTGTAGTTAATTGGTCTAATTAATAAATTTGAATTATTTACATTTTTTTAAATTTAATCAATGAAGAAGTATGATGATTTTAATAATTTTTATATTGAAATAGATACTAATAAAGATGATAAAAAAAATTTATAAAAAAGTATTTCCTCACTGTAATGTACTCATGTCTTTTATTTAGAAATGTAAATTTTGGATAGTGTACTGGGAATTAATGGGATATTATCAATAGCCTCAGTAGTGCTACGGTATATAATAATTATAATTTGTCCAATTTAATGAATTATAAAGATCTATTGATTAATGTTAGAATGGCCACTCAATAATACGATAACATTCCAGTTACTAATTTGAACTAATAGATTCAAGAATCACTTGATGGGGATTCCAATACACATAATACACATGCCTACATATTATATATATAGATGTGAATTTTACCACGAAGTTCGTCATAAAATGCGTGTAAAATTATTCAGAAGGAAATCTCCCATGTGTATGTGATGATCATTATTCAAATTTATGCCATGCAAATTTTCACGAAGGAAGTCTTCGTCGTGCCAGACCTTTTACTACTTTGTTCTCGAAACCAGCACATACTCGTAGTTACTGTCTTCCTTACATGACAGACGACAACTATGCTTGTGCTTATTTTCTCTCAAATAACAATCTTCGTGTATATGTCAAAAGAGACGTTTCTATATTTCCTACTTTCGATTCTCGAGAATTGAATATTCGATGATTCAATTTAGAATCTAAAAATATGTAAAAAAAATTACCAATTTTACTTCAAACTTTATTGAATATCTCTGAATGAATGTCTCTGGACATCTTACATTCCGTAGATACAATCATATTTTACCATGAAAATTAAATACTACCATTAATATATAACTTAAACTCTGTACAGCCCAAAAAATTAATGAAACAAAAATTGATTACTTGTATTTTTTATAAAAAAAATAAGTTGAAATGTACTAATTTAAATATTAAAAAAATAGAATCTCAAACTTATCTAATTATTTTGTAAAAATATACATATTAGCCTTTTGGGTAAAAATTTAGGGGTTTTTTTTCTTATTTTTTTATATGTCAAAGAAGACTGCGGTATCATCATGGCCTTGAATTGTTGTAGTATTGCAATCTGACATTTTGTATATACTAGTATAAGTATTGAATTAAAAAATTACTTTATACATATATAGCATTTCAAGTTTCGGTTCGGAATGTAATGAAATAAAAAATCTATGAATAATTCTAACAATGCAAGAATTTACATTTTTCTCTCCCTATTTTAAAAGGTTATAAGTATGAGCTACTCTATGGTTGTTGATAAAAGAATGCATTGTCATGATAATATTATGAATTGCGATTAAGTTTGATAGCGTTTGTAAGCAGTATTTTTATGATTATGCGGGTATATTTTTCATGATTTCTCGCATACTTAGTAAAGAGTGAAATGGCACCTCTTTTAAGACGAAGCCTCGTTTCATTTCTAATGCAAATGGTGACTTGTGTGCATTGGCAATAAAAGAAACTGCATTCAAGATACGAGTCTAGCTGACGTCGCCCACTGCTGACTTGGTACTGCTTTGACGCCTTCTACAAGAAAACAACCAAAGACATTTATAACCTGCTTTATACTCTAAAATACGTAACACCTATATGCTATAGCCCATCACCAAGCCACAGAACTCATATAAAAATAAACATTCAATCCATATTATTATGTTTGTATATATAGTAGATAGCTTACCAATCATTTACAAATATAATCTGAAGTAATATTTTAATTATTATTATATCATACTGTAGTACCACTAGAGCATTTCGGAGATCCCAAGTCACCGTGATAATATTGCAGCACTCGTCAGTTGGAACATGAAAGAAATGAAGAGAAAAAGTCAATAGAAAATTAACAATAAATAAAAAAAAGAAGGAAAACATAAGAAGAGGAACAAAAAAGATTTTAGTAAGATAAAAATAAAAATATATATGTCGTCGTAAATATGTTTCGTTTAATGAGATTTTCCACTCAAAATGTACCAGAATATACAGATTAATAAATAAACATCTGGTGGCTTCCCAATTGTCAAATTACTCACATTGTAATAGTTGGTAATGGTGGTCACAATCGGGAATATATAGAATAGATCTTGTTATATTTAGTATTAGACTAGTTTAGAGATTTGAATGAAATAAGCTAATTCTTGCGATACTACACAATGTTTGAAATGTTTTTTTTTACAGTAATTAAACATAAAATCTCTATTTATTGCATTTATATTTGTGATATATACATTTTTTAATTAATTTTATAAATAACCAAATGGATAGAGGAATAAAACTCTTCGGTGTTAATTCAAATCAGGTTTATTTTCATTGGGTATGATGGTAGGTGGCATAAAATGCGGCGCCTCACATTTGGCAGTACTACGCCTCGTAGTATGACTACGCCGTAGTAGTCTCCTTCATAGTATTGCCGTACCGTAGCGATGCCTACAAATGTACGTGACTCAAGTCAAAGTGCATTCATTCCATTTGAAGCACGTCTAAATGTTTTCGCTTCTCGCCAGCACCGAAATTGGCCGACGAACTTCCACAAATCGGTAAACGGAAATTCGAATTTCAACTCTCAAGCTACCAATTGAATCTTAATTAGGCCACCACTAACTCAAACAAAATGTTAGTAGTTTCAGAGCGTATATACTAAAAATATTAAAAATAGTAATAAAGTCACTAGTTTTTTATATTGCAAGGAAAAAGTACAATAAATGAGAATATGGCTCTACTTATAATTTAAAATACATATACAATGTATTTTTATCACAGATTTTAGCAAAAATTTTAATAAAATGACTATTTTCTTATCTAATCTACTAATACGTCATGTAGATAAAATTAATTATTATTCACGAAAACGCAAGTTATGACTGCTTATGAAATGTTTGAGCTCATAAAGCCAATAGGCATATTTTAGTTTTTGTTAAACATTTCACATTGTTATTATTATTATTATTATATTTTTTGTATATTTGTTTGTGTTTTAATCATCAATTATGTCCCAAGTGGGTTTTTGTAACATTTTCCCATATATTATAACGAGTATTGTTATAAAATGTAACTTTTAATACAAAGATAAGAATCAGCATGTTAAAATAAGTAAAAAGACAATGTCTGTAGGCTTAATCTCACTCGCATTATGTATTGTATCACAACGATCATTGTAAATTATATTTAATAAAAAAAATGTACAATAAAAATAATACAATGTATTTGCCCCAAACCCACGTGTTGTTGATCTGTTACTTCTAGTGTCTTCAGTAGTTTGATAAAATATTTCAATCCATCACATAAGATAATATTAGACTATAAAAATAGTTGAAGTGCGGAGTATTTTTATTTTTAGACACGGTAGAGACAATTAAGGGTATTGGGTTGTGTCCAGGAAGGTTATATTGTGGGTTGGCTACGATCCCATCACGGTGAACTTCAAGATTTATGTCGCTTCATTAGACCCTCTACGCCAATATGCTCCCATTTGCACGGATTACCTTTAAGGCTTTTTTCTACATTCCGACCTTAACTCAAACAACCTTAGCTCTTGTCCTCAAAAACCCAAGTGTCGCCAAAATGAAATAAATTACAATTTATTGCCGACATTAGTTTTTTCCTTTTGCAAAAGGATGTTAAATATTCAATGTCTGTCATTTAATATACTCAATAAATAATTAAATCTATTAAAGAGAACTAGTCTAATTTATGTATAGTATAATGTTATTCTAGCTTCAGTTACTCATGCAAATTAAGCTAATCAAATTTATTGCTCTACACCACACACGTTTCTTTAATTTATGTTAATTTGTCAATTTTGTTTGTTGTGTCAAATTTTACTTAATTCTTATCTTTTGAATGAGACTTGGGTATACAGAGTATATTAATCTTTTTACTTTAACATAATGTGAGAACTTTAATTACATTTTTATTTGATATGAGAGGTAATATTATATAATATAATAAAGTATGAAAAAAATAAATACCCATTTACAAATTTTTGGATTAATAATAACAGCAATAAACTGTACATTAAATTAATTACAAAATATAATGTTTTAATCTAACAGATTGTTTGGGTAAAACTATTTTACAACAACAACCAAATTTTAATGATATCAAGGAAGTTCATGGTAAAGCAAACTTACATTTCCTATATGGCGTTAATATATTGATCTAATACATAAAGCATTTTAGGATTAATATTACATTAAAATTAATTGCTTATTTGTGGGTATGAAAAAAACTTTAAGTGTATTAATACAATTAAATTTTTTTCGTTATGTTATCGGCCAGTTTGTTGCGTCAATTTTTAATAAAAATAGCTCAATTCTCAGGGGTGACGAAGTGTTTCGAATAAATTCAGCGTCAGGTTACTATTTCGTTTGAAAGTGAAGCTTGGATGGATATTAGATTGCCGATTAAATTAAGCATCCTGAGGGTTGAGGAAGGAAGGAAGTTGAGAAAGCGAGTGTCTGAATTGCCAAATAATTGAATTCCTTTCTGTTGCTGTCGATTCGACTACGAGTGACATTTGTTCAAAATACCTAGCATAACGATAAATTTCTGTTGAATTTAATTTGCAATAAGAAACACGAATATTTCCAAGAACCTTTGAAATGGGAATCTGAACAATAAGTAAATAATTAATATCATGGTTATATCAGAGGCGACTATAAATAAATATACAACAGTTTTTAGGCTCTTATTTTCAGCTAGCATCATAACTAATATTTTAACAGCAGAATAGTCATTATTTGAATACCCAATGAAAACCAACTTATCTTACAATCCAGGATATAATAGTAAACCTGGATCAAGACGATCGATCGGGATTTTAATAATATTATTCCCGATCTCCCAGTCGTCATAACCGACCAAATCAATGACCACAGTATTTGTGGCCACGCTTCTTATTCCCTGAGCTAATTATATTGTATTGATTACTTGATCTAAAAATAGACTGCCGAAACGTATATCTGAAAAAATAAATGTATTTTTGAGAAACAAGTTTATTACATTCCAATATGGCATAAACATATCATGTCTTTAATTTATTATTAGTACATAAGAAGTGTTTAATTTTAAGTAATACATATGAGAAATTTAATGTTCAACGTTTATATTCTTCATAAAAATATTTGTATTGATACCGAATAAATTAAATTCGCCTTTAATTGTTATTTTAAATGAGCATATGGCGTGGACAGGCATATGTATAATGGAAGGTGAGGCAGGTTATATTTTAGAGTTAACTTCTGCTAATGAATTGTTTCAACACGGGGTAGTATATATTAAAGCACATACAAACCACCCTGTTTCTGTTCAGGTGCCACCACTTTAACACAACTTTGTTTATCCGGTTATCTGCAACCGACAAGTAGCTAACTTAATGTGGATCAGATCCGGGTTGTTTTATACGCCATACCATTTTAAAAGTTATTTAACCAGGTCTTGTATTTAGTGAACAGCCTTGTTGAAAAAACTCGTATAATTTAGTATTACTATAAAGCGGTGGTTTATTTAGTAATATTTAATTAATCAAAACATATATTAATTTTACTTGTGTATATTAAGTCATTTAAATACGAAATAAGCATACGCCACGAAGGCTAATAACAAAAAAAACAATCAATTACTAATTAAAAGCATGAAAAATTAATAATTAACTATCTGGGTAAATTATTAATATATTTTACCAATAATCAAATAAATACATCATAATCAAATCATGAGATGATTGTTAGAAAATCGTATATGAATTGATTCCATCGTCAAATGGATGTTAAATCTACCCATGTGTATTTTTTAATAATAAAAAATACTACTTTATGACTACTTTGTACAGCCATACGAATTAAATACAAAAATACCAATTCTACAAGTAGAAATGGATGATTTATTATAATTCCATTTTCATATTTTGGGTTAGGTTAGGTTAGGCTAGGTTTTTGATATATTTTGGGTTAGGGATGTTATTTATTATATCTCCAATTGAAATGATTTATTTTCAAATGTTGGGTATTTTAATTATGTCATTTTTTATTATAATTAAAAAAATACACACTTCAATACATAATGCATAACGAATCAAGTCAAGATTTTCACATAGTACAATTTTAGACTAAATAAATTTATTTAATTTAACTTCAAGATTTTTTTTTGAGGTATCTTAGTATACTTGCGACTATGTACTAACTCAAAAAATAAAGAATTGTGGAAGGTAAATTAAAGGAATTTCTTTATTAATGTAATTTCACCCAGATGTCATTACTATGAAATATTTAAAATATTATATTAAACCCATACAGTATTAAAGGTTAAGCGATATTTAATTAGTCGAGCATGCATTGTTTCATAAAATAATGTATTATGAAGAAAGCAGGTGTATAGCGACGATTTTCCATTTTGATTCAGCCGGCAAAGTCTGTAGCAAACAAAGTGTATTTATGAAAGTGGCTAAAGAACAAAGCAAGACTTGCTTCTGTTTTATAGTTGGCGCCAATCACCATCGGACCAAATGAACTTTTCAAACGGAACAGAACGGATAAAAGGAACTTTTTAGACGGGCCCATGCAGCAAACTCGTTAACCACTCGCCACCACCAAACAAATAACAACTCTTCTTTGCTGTACACTTTGACCACATTCACTTCACTTATGAAAAATATATTAATTAATCAATTTTTCCATGAACCAAGGCTTCCCGCACCAGCATCATCCACTTAATGCTCCTCCAGTTATTAATACCTAAACTCCTAACTATCTTATAAAATTCGTCCGCCCACCTTAGCCTAGGTCTACCCTGCCTTCTCTTACCACGCTCGTTGGGATATTACACTTAAATTTACATCTTATTGCTGATCGATATATGTATTCATATACAGAATTCCTTAAGTTTAAGCAATCATGATGTTCTCTATATTTTTTTATAATATGTTATTTTTTTTGTTGTATTACTTATAAATTTCTGTTTCTTCATTTTTCTCACCTTTTTTCTATAATACTGACAAATGTTCATCATTGCCGAACCGCATTAGGTTTTCCTGTAAGCAAGGTGATGATGGTTCATGTTTTACTATTATGATTGATTATTTATATATATTAGATTAATAAATAAATATTCGCAATTTAAAATTGTTATTTTTTGGGGCAAAATTGATACTATTTTATTATTATACAATTTCTGTATTAAATATAATTTACATACAATGTTTTGATATATTATGATTAGATGTTACAATATTAAGTCTCTTAATTATTTCAATACGGAGGACAATCAATTGATAATTAAAATAAGTCATCAAAATTTATGGGAAAAATACAAAAACTCACTTGTAGAACTACTAAAATATATATCATACATATTAAACAATAAATAATTATAATAAAATTTCGCTTATTTGAAACATATTTGATTTTGTTTAAAGTTTATCAAGGAGTTAGTGGAGAAGTTAACCATTTTGTTATATTGTTTATTACTTAAGTTAGTGATAAACTCTTCCACTGTTTTCATTTTGATAATCCCATGAATCTCTCTAAGGTATGTCCCAGGGCTCAAGTTTAATATAATTTTAATTCACTTATTTTGGATTATTTGGAGCTTTTGAATATGAGTAAATTAATACTATGCGAGAGGATGTTTTTGACTGGTCAAATGGTACACCCCGTGGCTAACGCCTAGTTTGTGTTATTCATTTTGAAAATTGAAATTTTAATTGTTCGGCACCTGTACTGCTGAAACTGTGGCTGAAAAATAATCATGCGAAGAATTACTCCCCAGTGAACACAAGATTTTTTGTGCATAAAGTCTGTTTTCGAAAATATTTCCCGTATTTGCGCAAAAAAATGTGATTTTTATAATATTATAGATAACTGTTATCCGATTTTCTATTGTGGGAGTTACTGGTACCGATTCCGATATATAATTTCCCCACATTCAAATAAAGTCGCAGTTGCGAGATCTGAATAGACAGTTTGTGTAATATTAAATTTCAATTGGTAAGTTTAGCAAGTGACATGGCGTGCAGAAAATGACAAGAGTTTTCCATAGAAAACTATTGAATTAATGAGGTCGGCAGTGTCTTACCTTAAGAATTCCCCGAGGGTTCAAGGAACCGCAACTCGTTCGATCGAATATCCGCATTAGATACAGTTCAATACTTGAATTTAAAGGAGGCCTTTAGCGTGCAAACTTTGCCATAAATAAAGCAATTACTTAGAAATAGTGCAGTTGTCGTAAACATAAAAGATGAAGTTACTTTTAACACGTTAAATATAAACATACATATAAAAACCATCATAATTCTTATTGTGAAAAGGATTCGTGAAATAGTGATGAGTATCTAAGACCTGAAATATAAACTTATTTTATAACTTTGGCTTATCGATGACAATATTTTATAGTATCCTGTTTGAGATCATAAAAAATCCATTCTTATAGTCTGAATGCATGAACAATGACAATCCTTTCACTTTATGTGGAACAAATGACCGTAGCTATTGAACAATAACGCGTTTCGAATGTGAATTTTTATTTCTGTGAATACAATGGGGGGACAAAAAGGAAACGGGTCGATCGGTCATATTGTATTATGGGATCGTTTCACTGTCATTAAGGCTTTATGAAACATTCATTGAGGGACAAAGTCGTTTAGCTTGCATGTTTTATGAAGACGGCCAACAGAAGGAAAAACTATTATTGAATTGAAGCGATTTACATTTAATGGGGCATTGGCACTGCGGTGTCATACAAATAATGAGACATATCAATAAACACATAGAAGTTTAATACTCAATTATGTATTGAAATATGATTTTTTATCGTAATAAAATATGTTTGAGTATTCATGCGTGCAATAAAATATTTCAAGATGAGGCTAAGCTTCGTCGAAAATATCTCATCGAGTCATCCAAAGACGCCTTGTTGTAATATTTGAGGGATGATTTTTATAAAGGGTCGTCGCTAACAAGAGCCAGCTAAGCCGAGGAGAAACGGAAGGAGCTTTGAGCCGACAAAAGCCTAGAGCTTATCACACCGTTGCAATACCCTATATAAACCATAGTAGTACACATTCAAACCAATAGACACGCTGAATTACTACACAAATTTGCATTTCGATATTCATCTTTTATTCATGACAGGGATACATATTTGACAATATCGATTTAACATCTGGCATCAATGTACACGGATGTTATAAGATGTTCTCACGATCCACAATACAACTGAAGGTAATACATTGGTACCTTGAGATACGAATTTAATTCGTTCATCTTCGTCATATGTCAAAACGATAGTATCTCAAAACAATTTTTCCCATAAAACTGCAAATAATCTGTTCCAGCCCCTTAAACAGTCCTAGCAAAAAAGGTTTTCTTAACGTACCATGTGTTTTAATAAAAAAAATTGACATTTGTTCAAAAATTCGTATCTCAAAACATTCGTATGTCAGGGCATTTGCATCTCAAGGTACTACTGTATAACAATTTAAATTATGATATATACATATATTTGTGCTCAAATCGCCTGCTCCAGCGTATATAATCGTAAGTGCAAAAAAATCTGTGTGCTCTTAAGTCTTTATGGAATTGAGCCACATATTGCATGTATGAAACGTCAAAAAATGTTGATTTTCAATCATTATTTAACCTATTAAATGGGACTTTTTCGAAATAGTAAAATAGTCCAATTTGACTGGCAACTAATGTAGATTCATCTATTGTCTATTACACATTTCACGTCTCTCTAAATACAAGGTATTTAATCGTAAATTGTTATATTTTATAAATAATAATTAAGCCGAGTGACACGTGACAGGCATGTTACCAGATTGAATATATGACTCAGTTCCATAAAGACTTAACAGCAAACATAATTTTTTTTTGCACTTACAATATCATACGCTGGAGCAGGCGAAATACTCTACCTGAGAATTAAATTATTTTTTATATTTGAAAAACTTCTTTAATCAGTTTTTACTTTAATCTATTTACCATATACATATGTAGCTATTTTATAATAATTGACATATTGAAGCATATACATACAGTGTGATAATTGAACAAATGACTACGGGCTACGAAGCGTAGAGCAACTACGAGCCTCGTGTGAATTCAGCTTGGCGCAACGGCGTGAAAGTGACTTGCGTTAATTAAAAAGTGTCACACGAAATTAATTATGTTCCAAACGCGTGTTCAGTTTGTATAAACAAGATAATAGACGGACATTTTGTTTTCATTTCATAGTCGACTGGCAAATGACTACAATAGGAAAGTATACAAAATGAAACTTTATCAAAATCATTTTTTGCTTCTGTAATTGTTTTTATTTTAATATTTCCAAATTATATAACTTAAATTAGAAGAGGATGATAAAATTATTATAGGTTTATGAAAAATTGTATGTATTTATTTTAGTAATAACTTAATACGTGAGTGATATGAAGGGGTTGATGTTGGCCCTTTGCTTCGTATAATCCATACAATTAATTCACGAGGCGACGGGTTAAGCCATCGAACAATATTGTCCTCGCTTAATAACATACAATTGAATTGCTACATTTCCGTGTGTCATAATATTGAATTGGAACTAATTGGCACACTTTAGCCATGATGTATGGGGAATTCGAGACAGTCTGAATACTTAGAACATGATCGACGACATATAATAATAATATTATGGCTCAAGGAAATATATTATTTATCATATCTTTAAGTTTGTTCAATACGCATTAATTATTGAAAAATCTTTAAGTTTAATGTGACTGGGAATAACACATATCCAAGTTTTACTTAAGTGTACTTTTCTAATTACAAAATAATAGCAATAAAGATTAAATCTGAAGGTCGTAGATTAAAATTTCTTGAGAAAATAATTTTGATTTATTAAGTTGGAGAGGAAAAAAATATCATCGACAGGTTAAAATGGAAAAAAAACTAACCAACACGTTGTTGTGTCTATGAATTTTTTAAAAACCTTTCTAAAAACTCCTTCGGGGCGTTTATAGATAAATAAAATTACTGCATTATTTTAAACAAGTAACACTTTATAATGAATCTGTACTAGCAGTGAGAATATATTTTCAATAGGTAAGATCTAAATCCAAATGCACTTAAATAAAGGTTGTTTTAGGTTAAAACATATTAATCATTTAAATAATTATAGAAAATAGATTCAATGTAACAAATACACTGTATAATATAATAGCAATCGTGGTTTATAAACCATATTGGACATTTCACTTTTTGATATATTTTTAATTATATTTCATTTAAATAGTTTGGATTTAACAATAATGATAATGAGCTTACATACATATATAAAAGGGTAACAGCAATTGAAAGTATGAAATACGTGCCTAATCCCAACGCATGGGCATATTTATCATGAAGAGAAAGCAAACTTGACGAGTAAACAGTGCTCGCATAAATAAACATTATTTTATCATTTTGCAGGATATCAGAATTCATCGATCAGAATATTAATAACACCATAAACAAAAGGAAATAGCCATCGAATGTCACATCGCCGACCAAATATAAATCCTACAATTCAAATTTCAAACATGAATTTTAATAACCACCGCCCAAATGGATACAAAAAGCACTCGGATATGAATAAATTCAAAATTTATTGTATCACTCTACTATGTTGATTTATGTACATTTTATGATATTCGCTTATTCCGAATACACTGTGTACAATGACCGAATTTCAATAAATTTCAGAAAATGTTTATCGAAAATATACGTGTGAAATTAATATTCTTCTATAAAAAACAATGTTTTTTGATTGCTTTTAACATAGTTTAAAATAACTATAATAATTGGGTTTCAATATTCTATAGAATATTCCAAGAGTCCATACAAAACATGTACATATATACAAAATTTATTCCTGAGAATCTATAAAAATATATTTAAGAAATAAAAATTAGAATAAAAAAATAAATACCATTAAATATTGTTATATTTTATGGGAACCCAGGCATTTGATATATTCGGTCAAATAAACAAATATACAACACATATAACTAATCATTATAACGTTTATAATCAATATCACAAATGTATTTCCAAAGAATTGCTTAAATCCATAGCCTTTCACGAAAGGTGTAAGATGACAATTTTATTTTGAGAGTCACATGTGGTTTTTACGTGGTTATAATTTTTTTTTAAGTGGATATTATGATTTTATTTCCATTATAGTTTAATGGTTTTAGCCTTTTAAGGTTCCTCTTGTATATATCCATGTCGTTTTTGGAAAATGTACCCACTTTATGTACAAAAGCACTTTGAGGATAATGTGGGCGGAACTCTCAGATACCAAAAAGCCTTATTAGCCAAAAAAAAGCTATTTATACTTATTATAATTCATATTCAATATTATTCCTATCACAATCAGGCGAAGTAGATCTAGATTTTTTTTCAGATGTTTGTATTTAAAATAAAATTTGTTCGTATTATTATTAATTGAAGAATATATAGAGTATACGTATAAATAAAAAGGGAATGTACATATATATACATACATATAAATATATTACAGAAAATATAAATTACACAGCTTGGGAAAATTTTGAAAGGAGCGGCTTTTTTATATTGGATAACATAATATGTAATGCCAGAGGTTATTATTATAAGCGCAAATAAATATGGCTGCCACTAAAAACTGACCCACACTGTGATATTAATAAGTAAATGTTTTATTAAAAATGAAAATATCTCCCCTTTCTGAGAGATCAAAAAAACATTCTTTATATATTTTTTAAACCTTGTCCGGTTACAATGTACAATTGCTGTCAACATTACTGTATTTTGTACATTTTATTTCAGATACTAAGTATTGTATTTATTTTTATTTTCAGCTGGTGTACGTGATGTCCATTTTGTATGAAGGACAAGGAGCACTTCTACCACCTCAGGTCAATATTTCCGAAAAGGGAATTGTTCCTGTCAACGTGCAAACTTTCAGGTAAACATAACTCAGAATAACCATACCCATAAACTACTGAGTAAGAGCCTATAATATAATATTTTAAGAGAACTGTTTGAAAGGAAAACTTACTCATTACAATTAGAAAATCGCTGATTTATAATTGACTATGATTGATGACTATTTTGAAAATGCACCTAAAACATTATGATGATTTTAATTCAGTAATCAATCTTGCTTGGATGTAAAGTGTAACAAGTTGAATCTATTACATGAAAAGTGTGCGCCTCTAATGGATTGGTCCTTAATGGAACTTTAATCCACCACATACTGCAACACCATAAATTTAAATTATATACAGGATTTTCTACTTTAAAATAAAAATTCAATACGTATTGAAAAGAGCTAAATGTTTTATTCCATATTTTTAGATAAAATATAATAAATTAGATGTGCTAACCCAAAAATATTATATGTGAATAGATTTGACAAAAACTATCATCAAATAAGGGTGTTACTTTTCTAACACACAATTCCTAATTTTTTTATATACACGTGGTCTCAATTTAGTCGCCTAAAAGCATCATATGATCTTTGATTACAACTTTAAAAAATTCCGATGGAGGTAATCAATTTGCAGTCACAAAAAAGTATAATAGATTCTAATGAAATAATAAAAAATGAAATAAATTATGATAGTTTAGTCATGATAAATAGTTTGTTGTAATGATTTCAGGATTCATCTGCCATGTTCGGGGATAAGGAGTGCAGAGATCCAAGTGAGACTAGTACTGAATATTTCATCACCTCAACGAGTCTATAAAGATACGAAACTCAACTTCAAAAGGAACAAAATTTGTTTAAAAGGTGAACTTTTATGACTGTGAATTATTCATATTGCGGAAGCGACGAGAACTTAAACTTAAAACTATTATCGTACAACACAAATTAAGACAACGCTTCGTAGACAGAAGAAGAGAACTTAAAAGCTCATCATATCAACTTAATTATTCACACTCTATGTATGTGAGAATTAATTAGCAAACTCATATAGTATATATGTTTCTGACCCTAGTAAAGTTGTCGTCTGAATTGCGGTTTCTATCTCCAGAGTATCAAACTTAGAGCGATCAATCAAAAGTCGTTGGTTGGTTTATCTGAGCGTTGGACATGGATTAGTTAATTTATCTGAGTGTGATGAGAAAAGTCTAATCTATTTGAAAGTATAATAATTGTATATTACTGTAATATGTCGCATCTAAAAATACATTTTGTGACAATGAATATGAACGATATTTTATAATGATTTGGGTGGAAAACTATTTAAATTTGATATGGTTAACATCAATTTATATGTATAATTATAATTTTGCAAAATATACTAATAAGGCCTTGTCCCTTTATTTTTCAATATCATTCATGCTTTTAATACTTTTTGAGTTGAAGTGTGTTAAATTTAACTAATCATGAAAAAATTAAATACCACATTATAATGTGGTGTATACACCACACACACCTGAACCGGGAATTGAACCCACGTCTATCGGAAACCGGCCAAGTACTCTACACTACCAACAAGCTAACAAAGCATATGGTATAATCACCAGTTTTTCACTTATCAAGATTAATCATCATCCTATTTTTTTATTTTTTTTTCAATTTTCGCACCACCAAGTGTGTGTATGATTTATTATATGAGGTATTTCATTTTATATGACTTCTTCAATTCAATTCAGTGTATTATAAAGTTCTTATCGGGCATCTGATTTAAATAATGAAATAATTAAACAGCTCAATAATATATAACAAAAAAAAGATAAGTCGGCAATCCTCTATTATTGTAACCATTTATATTTATTTTGCTATGATAATTTTATTAGGGGTTAATTAATGCGAATCTAATAATCACTGAACCACACAGTAGTCAATTAGGCAACTATGTGTATTTTATTTATTTTTTATCACTAACGATATGAGTGAAAAGTGTTTTCCCTTTAAATTTGATGCGATGGGCAGTTAGATGGTTTAAGTTTGGCATGGAGCCGCTTAGTTTGAAGTTTATAATTAGTAAAGGAGGCTGGCGGCGCAACTCTGGATAAATTGACCTGTCAACACAACATTTCCTCATAAATTCGACAAGCACTGATCGTCTAGAAACCATCACAAACTTCCCTAAATATTTAATCAAATACATGTTCAATAACACGTGCCCCTTTGATCTTCACTATCATCTTTCAAAGGTGAATCTATATAGTCTAATTGATTCAAATAAACCTGAGATCCACTACCAATATAATATATAAAACACATTTTCAACAATCTTTGGATTACATTGAAATCAGAATAGACATAGTTTCTAATATGATGAAAGATGACTAATTAATAGACCCCAGATGTTGAATGTTGAATTCTAAGTCGACTCTAATGAATGAATTATAATTGAATGTGTTATTTTGCCAATATTTATTTTATAATAATTGTTTTGTACTCAGTTGAATTTGTTATTTCTTAAGTTATATAACAATATACGTTTTTTTATTTTATATTATAAAAAATATTGGATTTTAATGTGTACTTCATACAGATCTATAAAATTTATTCATAGTAACCTTCATAAGATCTGAATTATTACCGAAGGTCTTAAGAATGATGAAAACAAATGGGCCTATATTGATTATAATATTAGAAGCACTCAACCTTACTATATTATTTGAATGTAAAATTTTCAGTAATCGTAAAAAGCACCTATAGTAGCTTATTTTAGTATTATCACTCGAAATAAGGTCGGGTATAATGTCGGGTAAAATGATTTTCAATGGTGACAACTTAGCATTACAAGTCCTACCATTGACAACCGATTTGACCAGAGCTAAGGTTATTTTAAGGCCTTTTTATATTTCAATATTAAAGTATGTATTAGATCAGGGACATATTCTTCGTTATGTCTATTTCATTAGGAATATATTTTTGTAAAGTTAACTTTTACATAATATTAATAATAATTCTTATGAAATAATCTGAAGTCAAAATAATATTTCTTTGGCCTGAATATTCGAATGGGGTGCTTGCTGGTTATTTCCTTTCCCCTCTATATTAGGGGAGGAAGACTATTAAAGGGAGGATGATGGCCAATATGTATTTCAATATTATTCGATGGGATCGTCTAGGGAATTACACCATACAAAATACGTCATTTCTTCTTAAAGTGTCATTGGAAATTTGACCATCTCACATTGATTTGAACCTTTTCATCCATTAAAATAAAAGTTAGCTATTTGAAAATGTTATATAAATAGAAAACTCTATAGAAAAGGTAACGAAATATAATAATTATAATTTATTTAACATATGAATTAATGATATAAAAAATCTAAGGAAATATGTATCATCTAAATATTTATGAGGTACACCTCACAGGTACCTACAGAATTTATATCGAAATATATAAATCTCATAACATTAAAAAAAGAGAAAAATTAAAAAAAATATATAATAATAAATTGTTTAATTATATTACTAAATATAAATAAAGACGAGCTAATTTACGTACAAATACAAATTTTAGAATTTCTGCATTAAGGCTATTTGTCTTCGTTTTTCATTGAATAGAAATTCTATAAACATTTTAACCCTTTAAAATTATTATAGGATTACTATTTCTACATATAAAATTTACGCATTAAATCTGAAATGAAAATTGTTTTATGGATCTTGTGATTCATGAAGCTTTCAATAGATTCACTTTGGCATGTTTGTTGCGAAAAGTTATATGGGGTAATAATGTCCATGAAAAATAAGATGTTGGCGGGATAATAGAAAAGTATATATTTGTATGGAATAGAATAGTTTGTCTACCCTCATATGACTTTCCATTTCAATGAGGAACTTTCGCAGACACTATAAAAATGTAGCCACAGAAAGAAACTTTTATTAATAGTTCTACTTCATTGGGTCGTATGTCAGGGGCGTTGCCATTTTGTCGAACGTCTTCAGTAAAATGTCCCATAATGCTAGTTTTCAACATTTTAGATAATAAGAAAATATTTTATAACTAACATATATAATATTTGAAAGATTGCTGATTTTTGCTTATTTTTTCCCCAAATCATTGTTTGATATCGATATAGCAAAATGGCTTTTGCTTTGTAATGTCGAAAGCTATTTTTCCTTTCACTTAACTACGGGGCAAAGATGATTCAGCAACTAAAATACAATGTTGTTGACCACAAATATATGTACTTCTGCTTTTTTATATACCATATTAACATAATGAATGAGAACAATGTGCTGAAATTGAGTATTTCCATCACAATTTATGTACCGGTCAATCAATTAATCTATAGTATTTTTTATGAAAATATTTATAATTTATTCATTACGTATGGATTATAAAATAATAATACAATACATCTTAGAAATTAGATTTAGGTACATAAATAATTTTACCTAGAACTAACATGAGAGGAAATATTAAGTAATAAAAATTTGGGAAAAATTAAATATATAATCCATTTACAAATATGAGGATTAATAAATATTAACAAAAATAATCAGAATATAATTGACCATTAATACAGTAGATTCTTCTTTAGACTAGTTTTGGTCTGTTTATTGAATTTTGTTGAAAGTAGTTTTTTTTTCAAATATTTAATGGTACTATAATATTTGTCTTAGTTGTATAATAATTTATGTCAATTTAAAAAAACTTATAAATTTAATTACAATAAAAAGAGTCTTTTAAATTATCACTTATAAAAAGCACGGATTTTGTAAAGAATATGTTCAAATTATTAATAAGAAACGATGTATTTACAGGACATTTTTAATAATTAAAATACCATAGCTATGAATTTACATGACTAGCTTTTTATACATGCTTAGAATATAATATACTCATTATTTAGCTACCCATAATTTATATATAAATATGAACTTATTAAAATTTATTTTTCTAAAATGATACAAAGATAGAGGAAGAGAGGGTGACTGAAGACATTAAGGGTATACTTGGTGGAGACATTCTTTTCACTTAAGCCCGATGAAAGTCATAATAGCTTGACAGCGAAGACTCATTTGTCGGCTGTGTCACCTTCCCAACAACATTTGTATCAATGAAACACAGCCTTTTTGCTAATACTGCGTAAAAATAAATGAAAAGGAAAGAATTGTTGCGGTAAATCGAATTTAAAATAGAGATACGTGAGCTGCAAGTCGACTTACCGATAACTGAATAAAAGATACATTTCAACCAAACTAATATCATTCAGCTTTTGCGGCTTCAATTTGATTTCATCGGAAATGAATCCTTTGATTTTCAATAATAAATACTCATTCCACGATCCAAAGAGAAAAATATTTCACAATCAACCACACCACTGCATGATTGTATAATTTCATGCTTTAATTGGGATTAGTTTTGTGTCATAGTATATATGATTTTTTTCAACGATTCGGTAAATTTATATTAAAGTATAAACAATATGTGATCTTTTATATTTTTCACAAAAATTCATCCATTATAAATTATAAATGGATTAAGAATAAATGTTTTTATAAGTATATTTTCCCTCTTATTGATTGTTGTACTTTTAAATTGAATACCTTTTTTCATATATGAGTGTTTCCACTCGGTCGAGCGTATTTGCGATCTGGAAATAATCTTGAATCGAAGCCCTTAATTTCTTTGAAGTTGTAAAGGTAAAAAATCCTGAAAAGTAAATAAACATTTAGAGTTTAGGAAAACATGTACATAATCGGAAATTTTCTCCGTCTTTCGGATCTCATTAAACGAGGGAAGCTAAATCAGTGTTAATAATTTGCAAAGAGGCCTTGTATAGTGAGGGGACTCTTTTTTAAAAGGGGCTGTTGATCATCAAGGGTTGGAAATATAAACAAACTCAACACTTCGATTATGATTTTTCGAGTGCAAATTTGCCAGTGTTCTGTTTGAATGGACTGATTCGTTTTTTATTTCTAATCTTTACGGTTATGCCTTTATTCAAAGAACATATAAGAGAGAATTTGCGCAAAGCTAGGTTTTTCTATTAAAGTATAGAGTTAAATTTAATTTGTGTTATAATAATAATTTAACAACATCTTTAACTAGAGATCTATTTATGTTATTTTTTACACATTTTACACATGGTATTTTTTACTTTTTTTATTTTAAATAAAACTATTGAAGATTTTGAATTATTTTTCTATTCTAACATAATACATAATTTTATTACACCGTTCTACTGTTATTTCGAATTATGGACTTCGTGTACAAAAAATTTTATGTGGCTATTCAAGCAAAGCACGAGAGATTTCACCTGAGATTATATGAGGGTTTATGGTCAAGATTCACTTTGGTGAAGACCCCCTCATATGTCGTATAATGACTAGTCGAAATGGGCCAAAGATAATCTGTGGCAAATAAATTGGAAAAATGTCCTAAGAGGATCATAGAGCTAGTAATTGGTGAGCTGGGGAAACCACATGCTGCCAATACAATATTGAAAGCAAAGACTTACAACATCGCCAAAATTACAAACCCCATATCATGATTCATTGCTTTTAAACTAATGGATTTTACAAGCGAATCGATTTTTTTAATTATTTTCTATGTAAAAAATAGAACCACTTATTTCAAGTATTCTTTTCAAAGGTCACCTATCCTTGGAATATACTCTGTACACGAGTATAATAATTACTAATTCCAAAAAGGATCTCATATTGCACAGGGCTTATAATATTAGATCTCTAACAATTTAAAAGGACGCTGTGTCTCTATAGATTTAAAAAGCTCTCCTTTGTACTGATTGCTCAGATTACTGAAGATATTGAAGAGAGAGTCTTTGTTTCAGTACCAACCTTATGACATTATTCTCTCTACTTGACAAAGCTCTTCAAGGATACCCGCACAAGTTTTCGGTGCTTTGATTTTCTTGGCCGCTCTTCTTATTATCTAAGACATATTTTTGAGTGTGGTCATAATGGTAATTCACAAGTCTTTGTGACAATGAGCTCTATTTGAAGCAGGTTACTGCTACGACTTGGCTCTACGCCCGGCCATATTACTACGAGCTTCTTCTCATATGTCTCAACGTAGAATCTTATACATATATATTATGAATACTTCACACCCTGTCAACTACTATAATATGATTATTATCACAAAATTATTAATATTAGAATGTATTAAATAGAAATGCAATAGGTGGAGGTGCAATATTTTGCAAACCATTTTTTTTTCAAAAAGGTAATCCATTTTTTATTACTTTTTTAAATTAATATATTGACAAATTCATGTAAAATTGGATATGCTGAGGATGTAAAAATAGTGTTGATTTCATTTGGAAGCTAATTTAATTATTATATTATACACGCCTTGTGGCACAGTGATTAGTGTGACGAATTTGTGAGTGAAACTCTCGGGTTCGATCCATGGCGCCTACAAAAACGTTGTCCACTGGTGACTTTGCAGCACTAGCATAGAAAACTAGATTTAAAGGACTTATTGCTGTGTGGTGGCCTGGGAAACCACCTCTACTATATTCTCTCGCAAAGGCCAAGGCCTGGCCAATTCCTTACAAAGGAATCCCATCAAAAGGGGAACGAATTATTTCTTCAAGCTAGGTTGTATCTCATAAAATAAAGGTTTTAACTATCAAATAGTTTTTATTACACGAATATACATTAACCAATCTTATCAATCAATTGAGATTGGGAATAATATTAATAAAATCCCGATCGATCGTCTCGATCCAGGTTTACTCTGATTTCCTGGATTGTAAGGTAGATAAGATAGATAGAGGCGAAATCGGCAGAGCCGCTCTGTCGGTGACCTATGTAACTAGTAATAGTTAATATCACCGACAGACAATTAACACATTGTTATGTATAAAAAACCCTCTCAAAAAGGCCCTTTAAAATAAAAGCTCCTCGGAGCGTAAATAAATAAAAAAAAACTAATAATATAGCTTAGTAATGAAGTAATTGAATACTACAAAATAATAATTTTAGATGATTAACACAATTTTGAATTGACTGTATAACATTTCGTTCTCCGTCTTAAAATATTCTTGAAAGTGAATTGATATTGTTCATTTTAACTAATTACACTCAAATAACTCATCTTCTTGGGTTGGTGTTAAATTTCCGATTATTAAAATGTTCTTTTGTGTTGTATTATAGTGCAATTTAATATATTTTCAGGATCCCCAGTGTCTTCAGTGAGTATGGCAACACCTTCTAGTACACACCGCAATGAGTCTGTTAGGTTAGCCGCAGATTCTCTAGTGACATCGGGGAGCACGTTTTATGTGGCAGCAGGGTGTGCTTTTGCTATGATATCTCTAGTAGTTGCTACAGCATCGGCTTTATATCTAAGGAGCAAGAAGACCAGGAACCATGACTCTATACAGTTAGTATTACACACTTACTATTTGTAATAAATATTGAAAATATTAGCATTAAATAGATGCTGTTATTTCTGGGAATTTATTTTAATTGGACCCGCTGGATATCTTTTCAACTATTTAAGAAACAGGGCGAATTAACAAGTGCTGCAATGAACATGTTACAACCTGAAAAATAAAAGTAAATTTAGATTTAACACAGCTTCAAAACATTTTTGACAAAATTTGATATAAATATATACAAAATGTCTTTTAAAAATAATTAAATATAACGAATGGTACATTAAATGTAGCGCAACCACACTTTCATTAATGGTCCAAGTAGGCTAGTTAAATTTTTCAATTTTTAATTATTATTTTAAAAAGTTTGAGAATCTTGAGTTTGAGAAGATTTGAATTTGTATTATTATAAGCATACGTCATAGAATTCATGAAACAACAATAGTACGTAAACAAGAACATAACCTCGGCACACACGGTCAGCAACCTGAGACATTATGACAAAATAGTGTTTGTAATTCGTTATTGTTGATGCAAATACGGTCAGCGACCTTATTATGAAAATTATTAAACAGATTGATTGGGTTCATAGTTGTAAAATTTTCTAATGATATTAATTTTGAAATATAATTAATAAAATTAACTTACGTTTCCTCGAACCATATTTGGTTTTATTGACATTACTTATAATTGGGTAAGTCAGGAAGTTAGTATTCGATATTAATATTTAATTCCTCCAATTTGATTATATTCAATTAAATATTTAATAATACTTTTGGTGTATCGAGGCCGAACAGACAAACGCCTCTTTGATAATATTAACTTTAATTTACTTTCACAGACTGAGTCGTTTCGAATTGGAACTCTTCCATGAGGAAATTCTAAAAAGCTTTTTGGGAAAGACTTCAAGAGGCTCTTAACACTACTTTAACTGACTACTTGAATATTAAGCGAATATTTATTACTCGCAATAAAAGTACCGAGAAAGGGTCTTTGAAGATTATGTTACGTTTTGTATTTCTTCAAACGCCTTATGTATTGACACCTCAATTTATAATTTTCACCGTCAAGTAGAATTTTGTGTGCAGATTCTGATAATATCATGAATTAAATTTAAACCGCAATAGTACTAGACATGAAAAAAAATCAACAAAACTATCTAATGTTAATGCAATTACAGTAACTGTTAATATTTCTCAATAGTTATACTTATACCAAATACGTTATGTACCCAAAACAATAATACAGTTAGTTCATGATAGTGGTGATGATGACATTAATTATACATACTTAAACTTGATAAACAACCATATATATTAAAGTATGAAGTCTTTTCTACAAAATTGGCAGTAAATTTAACGAGAGTATAGATAGATAGAGAGTATAGTGATAGATTATCTTGTATGGATAACGTAGTTTAGGATGATGTGATATTTTAAGTAATCACATTTCAGGCGAGTCATTCCGTCCAGTGTCCTGTATGAGGGTGTTGTATGAAATAATAGGCTTCGATGGAATATAATACGAGCAGCGGAGGCAATTTATCACGTTCATTGGAGAAGGATCGTTATTGGGGGTGGTTGGCTGTAGGGGGTGAAAGGTGGTCAACGATGTCTCTATGATATTCGATGATGATGAATGAAAACTCATACACGATCACATTATCCTTGCCACATAAAAGATCCGTTGACATCCAATAATAACACCATATAATTATTTCATCAAGAAAATATTGACATTTTGTAAAATTGTTGAAATGTTGATTAAATCTCTAAGGAATATATTATTATGATGACTAATATTGTTTGGTAAGACTACAAACCCCAAAAGCCTCATATTATGATATATCCCGGTACAAACACTAAAGTGTAAATATTTACGAGTATCTGAGGATAGCTCCTGTCCTCATTATCGGGTGGTTTTCCCATGAAAATGTTAATAAATTAACCAAAAAAAACAATTCAAAATATTTACTCTTTTATATGTTTTATCATCTGAATTTAAATAATTTTCTAATTAATTAACTCTAAATGGAATTTTAATGTAATTTTCCCACTCAAAATAACTGACAGGTTTCACGCAAATTCATCTCACCTTCAAGCGCTTTATATAAATGCGACTATTTTAATGAGTTAATGGAGTTTCTCGACATCCACAACCTATTTTCTGGTCTGAAATTAGCATTCAATATTTTATTTATTTTAATGTCATGAATTTCACTCACTTATTTAAGGGCGAATTTTATGAAGTGCCTACAGAGGCAATCTGAAACAATAATAAAGTACTAGTACCCTCTATTAATATAATTGCAAGTAGCTAAAATGCCTCCGTTTCCGCTATGGAAAAAGGGTTTAAAGAGTATGGGGGTCATGTTAGTTTTAGTATACAAAGGTTCTCTTTTTGTTCTATGGTTTATTCGGTAATTAACTTCATTGAAAGAAGGAGTTGTCCCTTAGCAAATACCCTTCGTGTGAAATATTAGACTATGACCTTTGAAGGGGGTGCCGTGTGTAATGATACCGTTACGCCTTTATAAAAACACCCTTTCCAAATATTATTCGAATTTATTATTTAATATTGAGATATTCAAATCAACTATTATGAACAGAAAATTATATGAATATATTAGGATGTCGCCTATTTGTAGGCTTTAAGAGGACACGTGTGAAGGTTTGTTGGATTGTAATTAAATGTAACAAGGGGACTTAATGGCCATAAGGACGATGACCCTCACCAAATTGTCCTTATATTTAACCATCCACCCGTATTTATACTGTTATAGATTATTATACGATGTACCTTCATATTTATAAGAGTATTCATGAATAAGAGTGAGGGGTTAAGCATCCACATTAATAGTACTTTGCTACGAGGGGTGGTAATTTAGTCTCAACACAACTCTTTTTATTTTAAATATTTTTATATTACGTAATCTGGAAGATTTGAATCTAAAAGGGACAACGCGTTACACGATGCAGTATCTGAATAACAGATAAGCCTTTTCAGCAGTATGTTGAAGTGTCAAGGAAACGATAGAGAGCATTAAGGCTTTTTGAAAGAGGTTCTATTTGTAAAAGTTGGGCTTTGTCGTCGCCATTAAGAAGCCATCGGGGCGTGGAGACTCTCCTTTATATTTATGGGGTTTCCGATTACACTAATTTTGCTAGTCGACGATTAATGGAATGCCTCTCATACCATAAACTATGCTCAACAGGATCAAGGGACACACGTTTAAAGCACACTATATCCCTACGATAGAGTACACATTCAATTAAAAGTCCTCGAACAATCAAAATTACGAACCACATCCTTGCTGGAAACTTTCAAACACGTAAATTTTAAGCTCTGAAAGAGACAAACAAGGCTTAAGAAGAAACGAAGTTTTTTTAAGTAATAAATAACAAAGAGCTTAACTAACGTTTGTGATAAACAGCCTTATATTTTATGAAAAATATTATATAAGGCCATAGAGTAAATATTTTTTTAATGCAAACAATACACTTTAATCAATTGTATATCTTCCATTTTGTTTTGACTTATTTATTGTCTGGTTTCAAGGTAACCAAGATGTGACTGATCAAATTTCTAAAGATAATATATCACATCGTTGACACAAGTTGTTTAAAATCAATACAAAGTTATGTATGTCTTTAAATACACGACCCAATAATAATCAATATTGCATGGACTTTTCGTTATTTGTATATTTGTTTATGATTTGTACAACATTTAGGATTATTTTTTTATTTATTTATGTACGCCCCGAGGAGCTTTATCATTTTTTTAGAGAGGGTCTATTTTGAGAGGGTTTTTTATATACAACAATGTATTAATTGCCTGTCGGTGATTTTAACTATTACTAGTTACACAGGTCACCGACAGAGCGGCTCTGCCAAACTTAATAATCGCCTCAGTACTTACCATGCAATCCAGGAAATCAGAGTAAACCTGGATCAAGTCGTAATAACCGATCAAATCAAATTGAAAATTCTTCACTTGAGTGGGATTTGATCCCATGACCACAGTACTTGGAGCCACGCTTCTTATCCCCTGAGTTATTACGCTGATTATTTTTACAATTATTATTCTATGGGTTTGTGGATATTTTTGCTTGATCATCTGGAAAATGCATTGAAGTTGTTTATAAATATAAATAATAAACGCATTGTTGTTTATTTTTTGTGGTATGTGAACCGTAACTATGAATTTTAATCTTTAGTAGTGTTAATGGTATTGAAAGATTAATGTCGGTCTGATATAGTGCAGAACTTCTTATGGGAGGGAAGGGAAAATGATATCCAAAAGGTTTTGTTTAGGATAGCATAAGTGCATTGCGACATCCAAATGACCACACATATGTTCTAGTATGCGGAACCAAGTTCCAAGTTCAGTAATAATTTATAGCACCATATTTTATGAGCGTACACCATGCCACCCTTGGAACTCACAACACGTACATTTGCACTGTGGAAGTGAGACATCTCGTCCTCGGAAAAAACTCGTTAAAAGTGCAAACTTTTTGCAGCAGCTGCCTGAAGTGTATGTGTGTATTATTTTTCAAAAAAATGTCGATCGACTTTTTATTTTTCAGGGCGCATCGTTGGACGGCAACTTGATTAATTGTCAGGCTTTGTGAGAGACATCGCTTTGCTAACGTCACTAACACACAGCTGAGCTTTAGTAATATTACTGTGCATAAAATTATTACATTTTTCATACGTTTAAAGCCTTTTCAAAAATCATAAGCTTATTAGAAACACCGAGTAGCTGTTTTCAATAATATGAATCATCTACCATCATTTAAATATACACGTTGTATGTTTGATTATACGTTAAGATGATTTTTTATAAAGAATGTCATATTTGACAAAAGCTCCCTGAAAATCATTTAATCAATTTTATACACAAACGAAATACAACTGACTGTAGGAAAAAAACATGTGTTAAAGAGTGCTTTATCATTAATTTTTTTTAAATTAAAAATGTGTAATGTGGCAACATATATATAAATAACTAGCAAACCTAATCTATTCTACCTTGTAGATGAATTCAAGCTCTTCGACGATTATAATATTGTTTTATATTTTATTATTTTATTTCAACTCTCTGATATTTATACAAAACATCAATTATTTTATTTATGGGACAAGCTATGATTCAAAATTATTAATATTATTGTTTTAGGAATTTTCTGTTAATATTACAAAATTAACACAGAATAATATTTTACCGAATAATAAAGCAATATGTGCAATAAAATTGTAAGCCCCGCAGTGCTCTACAATAATTTTCAATTGAAAACTTGTTTTTTCACACTCTTGGCCGATGTTTAATAATTAGTTATGGAAGATCTACGGCGAAAAAACACTTTATACAATCGCAAACAAACATTTAAAATTAGTTTGGTGTTTATAAATATAGTGTTAAGTAACCATTCAATTGTTCTGGGTTCGTTAGGTGTTTTTTTATTTATAAACATTTTACTATATTCTTTCATATATAATTTCTGATCACATAATATGATTAACACTTGCCCATCTGAGAAGTACGTATTATTCATAGATATAAACATTAGATATCGCATTACATATAAATAATTCGTGTCAATTTTGTGTAAACCCGTATTTTTGCACTCTTATGTCCTATTCGATACAGAGAAAAAGTGTATCTCCCTCACTCAACACGTTTCTAATGGCCCTTGAGAGTGGTTGTGAAAATACTTTGGCGAATAGAACGCAATTATATTTTAAACGTCTTAAAGAAGTAGTCTTTGGTAAAAACTGAGCCTAGATGTATTTGAGTGTATGTTTGAGTCCATATGACATGTAGTAACAAAGCGTTTACCCATTTTACTGTGAAATATAAAGATATGAAGAGAGATGTTTACAGTATAATTTTTGCCAAGTAACTGATGTTTCTGGCCAATTGATCCACTTGAACTAACCACGCATTTAACCACTCATGCGATATCTTATGTTTATATCTATGGTATGATTATTTAAATTTGTATTTACCAAACTTCAGGAAAGTCAAGCTTTATTGTTGCAATGTATATTGTGATCAAAACTTAACAGAATTGTATAATTTGTATCTGGCGTAAGGAAGCAATTGATGAAGTTGTCAAAGGGAATCCAATTAGTCAATGGTGGCAAGTTGTCATACATTTAATAATATTGTATTGTTGCAGTACAAGCTATACAACAGCAGCATATGGAAGTCATGGCAACGTCTTCATCAGGCTGGATGCTATAGGAAGGCCGGCGAGTGCAGGGAGTGGATCATACGCCACTATAGCCAGTATCCACAAGTTCCCCTTAGGTAACCCTAGTTATATACATAAAAAAATATTATTAATTATCTATGGATGTCAGATTTTTTTTGTGATAGTGATGATAGTTAATCGATACAAATTGTATTTGTAATGTGTGTATTATGATGTGCTACGCCGCTACACCGCAACGCTACGCTGGGCTCTACGCTATATAAAAAAAAACTGAATAAGAGGCTTAATGGTGACACGATTATTTTTTCTACAATATTTTCTAAATATTTCATTTTTAATTTAAGGGAGTCGTCGATCACCTTCGCCATATGCAACAACTCAACTAGATAACTGCAACAATATTTATTCGAGACCTGAGCCAATTTATGTACCACCTATAGCAACTTATTGTGCCCCATCCGAACACCATACTAATGCGTCCCAGGTAAGTCTCACTTTATAATGTATTTAGTAGCAGCTAGTGAGCACTTACAAGTAGATAGTGCTGTGTATGATCGAAGCAAGTGCATTCGCGTTGAAATATCTCCCTTCCCTCTTGTGCATGTTCAATGTACTTCACATCCCGTGTGATAAATCTGACAAATTCAGACACACTGGAAGGATTTCAAATGAGAATATAATACAAATATTATTCGCTGAAAATATTGATATATCCTATGAAATGTATTTAACTGTTCCCATGGTTATGTTAAATACAAAGTTCTTCATTATATAAGGTTCAATAATTTACTAAGTGCCTTGATTTTCAAAAAAACCGAAGGAATAATTTACCTTCTTTAATTCTTATTTTGCCTAGGAGATATTTTGTGTACAAAATATTATTTTTTGTTGAGTTATACAAGATGAAATTTTAATGATTGAGGAATCAAAGCAAGTGAAAGAAAAGGAAAAATAAAACAAAGCTAACATACTATTTTTATTTTTGAAATTCTTTATAATAAACTTGATTCATTATTATTAGATACTTGTTAATGTCAACTTTACTTTTTCCGCCAAAATTACTATTTAATTGCTTTTTATTTATATTAAGGATTAAAAGGCCACCTTTTATAAAATATGGTCTTACATTTTTGTAATCAAAAAAATATATTTGTGATATATTGTGGTATAAAAAATTGTTGATAGCGTTGACGCCTGTTTGGAATTCTATAATTTATAAATTATAAATGTATTTAATGTAACTTCCACGATTTTTTTGAGATGTATATTGCGAATGATTGATGAGTATACCTTCGACTACTAACTAACAAGTAGACATCATCAGAGATTAATTGACTTCTAGTCTAGTAATTGACAAGTTACTTACTACATTAAATAAATTTCTTTGATTACAATTAACATTTAAAAGTAATTATTATATTGTATTATAAGAAATGATAAGCAGCACGCACATTAATACTTCGGCTAATTGAAATCCATAATGAATACCCAAATTGTTTTATGGTTAGTAATGGTAACTCTCAACTTCCGCTCATTAAAACTAAAATTGTCGGAATCTATTTCGTCATATGAATTGCAATATCAATTTGCATTGTATTGGAAAATTTCGCCCGAGGTTGTACACATTACGCCGCATTTCCATTCTCATTCCCCTGAAATTATGCATAGTATCTATTAATTAATTTCCATTTTGATTGTGCGGAATATTATTTTCATCGGTCGAAAGTTTCAAGTTTATAAGGTCAGGATTTCTTATGATATTATTTTAGGCAACGCAATAAAGTTTTGCTTATTTAATATTAATAAGTATATAGAGCTTTCATGTTCTGAGAGTACAAAGGGGTTTCCATAAACACTCGGAATCATTGGGCTGTGTGTTAATACGGTTGTGATTTCATCGCTTTGTCGCTGTCTATATTTTCAATATTTAATATACAAATATATTGACAAAAAGCTTTCTATTTGATTAATCAAAATATATTGAAATTTTCAATTTCACACAGAGTGCAGTGTATTTTATAATAAGGATCCTTTTTACCTGTATTCACGTCAAAATGTATTGAAAGATTATACCCACACTTTCTTGGTAGTGTGTATTAGATTGTGTTGTCATATCCACAAGTGGATAATGTAAATATCATTACGGAATGTCTACACGTGTGTACTAAACAATCTTCCAACACCCACCTTTAAATCGATTGCGTCAACTAAGGCGTCGTTAAATGGACTGATTTCTAAGAAATTGTATATAAATATAACCCTTATAGAATACACTCTATTTATATATAACTAATCGTAAAATAAATATAATAAAATAATATTAGGTTAAATGTTTATTTTGATGAAGACTTAGAAGGGGATCGTCTTTTAATTAAAAAATGTAGTCTTGAGCATACAATCTAGAAACTATGCGAACCTGGTTTTAAAGATTCACAAGTATTTGAAAAGCGGTAACTGTAGGCAAACACGCAATACTTTTTAGATTTATTCTTCAGGTCCAGATATTGCAATTCCATTAGGGCTGTTCAAACAGAGGGTGGAATAATAACCGAGACGAGTACTTCAAGACGTGTCTTGTGGTATTTTAAGCAAGCTTTAGCAAACAGTCTCCATTGTGGATATGATAAAAATGGAAATCGTGCCATAGTGCTGATAATGACATTTAATATTTATTGAGTGGGGCGATCAATTCATTTTCATCAAAAATCAACATTATATATAAGCATTTTGATTATAACTAACAAACGTAGTCAAACTGGGATTTGTATATCTAGTAGCCTAACAATTTTTATATGAGTTTGTTGAAATCGTCTTATGAAAGATTTATTCTAAATAATACATTTGGAAATATACATATAAATGATTTATCTTTACACCGCTTTCTATCATTCTTAATATGAAGTAAGATAGCTTCGTTGACCGTGTATTGGAAAACCGCCTACAGAGTAAACTGGTTGGTTTAAAAGTAGAATTGTGTGAGTTAATCGAAAAAAAATCTGTAAGGGTTGCGAGGTGGTGCCAATGGCAGCGCAACGACAACGTTTATTTTGCGAAAAGGTCGGCGATTGTATAACGAAATCGGTTTTTCCCTTTCGAGTGGTAGCTTTTTGTTCGAGTTAATCAAAAATTTGCAGCCCGACCAAATTGAATTCGTTAATTGAAAAGGGGGTATAACACAATGACTATTTATTGGATTATTTAATACCAGTCATCGCTTACTTATCTGCGAACAACATCCATACACACTCGTCCATACCCCACTTTCGGATATATGATTATAATAGAACAATCTGGCTCTTCGGTATTATTTGGTGACTGATTATTATTGAATTAATAAAGTTTATATGTACATTATTTTTATAAAAATGAATTTTATTATTTACGTATATTGTACACATAACATAGATGAGTAAAACAAAAGGCTAGAAAATAAAGAGGGGTGAGGAGTCTTTGGCCAGGTTGAAAGGTATCAAATATCTTGGAGTCTCAGATTCCTAGAGATCATGCGGATGAGTTGGGACAAAACAAGGGTAGGCAAGAAGACACCCCCACACACCCCTACATCCCATCACTATACTCTATCATGTTCTGAGGGAGTGGAATTGAAATTTAACTTTTCAATTTGGTATGACAATTGAGCCGCAAGGGTGAGGGATGATTTTACGCCCTCTGGCTTTACTTCCTGTACTGTGTTCTGTGGAGATATTTTATATATTACAAATTAGAATTCATACTCTTTTAAGGATGGTTTTGAGGGAAAAAAATATTGTATCTAACATAGTATGCCCAGAGTTTAAGTTGTATTTACATAATAACCCAACCGTATTAATATCTGTTCATTTTATTTATTATCAGTCGAATGATTTGATCAAAATGCAATATTAGATGTTATAATTTGAATAAATTCTATTTTAATGATCGTTAGGATTTTAACTAAGGATCTAACATCGGTTCATTGTGTATTATAAACTATTTTTAGGATATATACATAAAACTTTCACTGTTCTTTATTTAACATCGTATCAGTTGAACTATGGTTTCACATTTCACAAAGGCAAACAACAGGCGTGGCTAATGTTCACTGGCTGCGAAATCAGAATTCTCGATTGAAGTTATAGAAAACACAGTCCGTCTTTTATTGTTTATTCTGGGAAATACTCAGATCACAAGCTATTTTTCTTAGAGAAAGTTTTTTTTTCCATTCGAGAAGCATTGCCATAGCCGCGGGCCACCCCAACATTCGAATAACCCTACAAAAAAATACACTTCATTCACCTGTAGATAGACCAAATCAAACTTTGACAGATTGAAAAAAGAAAACCTGAGTGAAACAGTAATATTATCTCAAAATTATTAGATTATATTTACATATATAGTATATAATCAGTGCTGTGTAGTAGTAGGATATATGAAGAATTAAAATAGTACATTAAATAGTAATTTTTACATTTTAAACACTGCTATGAATAAAAATCAAATTACCCTGAAAAATAATATATTATTAAATATAATCTATTGCTCGTTAAATAATTGCCTAAAGCTTAAGTTAATTTGCGTGCAAATCCCTTAAATGTTTAAAATATTCATCATGTAAAAATCTATTATTAATTTATGATCATTTTAATACATAAATTTTTACTCTAATGCAGGTTTTTTAATTAATAAATAATATTAAATAATAATTATATTTTATAAATTTGTCTATGATCATACCTTACACTTATCATTATCATTATTTAAAAAAATATGTCAAAGTACCTTCTATACAACCGTAGAAGCCCAATGTATTTAGAGGAATTAACTTTATTCACAGTCAATACATTTTATGGTTCAAAATTGAACGAATACTTAATTATATTATTATTAATAAATGTAAAATAACTCTAATTACTTCAAACTATTCTTAGTGTAAACGTGTTATATTCATCGTTCATACATGATGAGGCAACAGGCTGGATGAGTAAGTGGACGACTTTGTGAATCTCCCCTAACAAATTCAACACCCAAAGTACTAAACTTCCACCTTCGATAATTGGAATACTTTTTTTTGGTTTGATTGATTTTTTACCGATATGCTCCCTCTTCCGTTTCTATTTGTACTACCAATCAATATTCTTTGATCCGTTATTTATGATAATGCGTACTGCATATTTTTAAAACTATGTACTTGCTCGACATTTACTTTGATTTCAAAGTGTCAGGAGTAAGCAAAGCATGGCTAAGCGATTTCATGGCAATCACGTGTCACTGTAAACCCCCTTTGCCATATTCCTATGGCGAAACTAAGTATAGTATGGAATTGTATTCGATGCAAATAACAAGAGGTGTTAAAGTGTTGTGTTCACTCTGTCACCCACAACAAGGGTCGTTTGATATTGGACATTCCTAATACTAGGCAGACATATGTATCTCAAATTTTACTCTGATAATACTTTAATCAAATACAAAAAAAATATCTTAATTCAAGCTATATTACCTCAGAGCAAGGAATTATAAATGCTCTAAGGCTATTTATTACCTATGTAAATGTATGACGTATGTATCCTCCCACGTACAAAAAAAAAACTAATACATTCTTCATTACATTTGTAGACCATTTATAAACACTATACATATGTATGTATATTTATTGGAAACATTAACTTATATATAAATTTTTTTGATTAAAAAATATTTTTGTGTGATTTTATCCAATGGGTTTTTAAGACTTATTAAATTCGAATACAAATTCTACATTTTTAATATAAAAATAATCTCAATAATATTTTTTTAATAAAGAAAAATTGTTAAAATAGAAAATATATATAAAATCCACAGAAATTAATTCCGAATGCACAAAATTAAAACCAAACGAATTATTAATGATGGATACTGAGCTTGTTGTAAGGTGTCGTTGGGTCAGTGTAAAAAGTATTAGAATTCGTCATCCTTGGATTATAGAGGCTGTGTAAATACAAAAAAAAGAAGTACTTTTGATATAGCACCCCTCCTGACAACAAACATCAACACATTGTACAATATATTGCGATTTGATGGAGTGCAAGTGTAGCTATACCTTGGCCCACCCCAGTCTTGCAAATATTGCTACCCTTGCCCAAGGGATGTGCCAACCATTGTTGCCTGCATCACCCCCAACAAGTATTTGGCTGTCCCTCGCCTTATTTGTATTTTTTTGTCATGAATCGTTTTCAATTTATCGTTGGGGAAGTCGAAAAGACGCGAAAATTACTCACACAAGTAATGGACGATTGAATAAAAATGAGAATATTATGCCGCGCCTCATACAAATTGATTTTGTACACTTGTAATTTATTCGTTTGGTGAAAATAGGTGTTTCAAAAATTTCAATTTATGTAAAAAATCATAATAAATTATAAGAGTCTTAAAATATACATAATAAATGTGGAAAAATTGAACTAGCACAAAGTCTACAAATGGTTATTGAAAAATATATCTAATTATGATTTTTAAGTAAAAAACCTTAAATTAGTTCTAATTAATATTTTAATTTACTGATACATAACGAATAATTTTCAAAAAAAATAATTAAATTAATTGTATATGAATAAAATATATTGCATTATTCAATTATTTATATTTTAAAAAAAATGTATTTTTATATAATAAAATATACTTTAAAGTTAAAAATTAACTTCACAAATTCAGGGGATTTTTTTAAAAATAAATTTCATTGATATAAATCTTGATAATATTATTATTTTTTTATATTTTTTTAATAAAACCGCCCCTATGTAGGGTAGTCTTGAACTAACTGAGATTATAAGTATGAGCAAGAAAAAGGATTTTTTTTAGTAATAACTTTTTTTCATTTGTGATATCCTTTCACACCTCAAAATATACTCAGTTAGTTCAAGTCTACCCTGCATTACTCAACAATTTATTTGTTATAGTGCATAAATGCGATATTGTCAATGTGATCTACTTATATGATAACGGCGATATTTTTATCCAATTACAGAAGGTTTACGGGTCGTGTATTGCAATAACTAGTGTGGATGTTAATTTGATCCGGATTAGTGTGATCAGATCTGATTTTTGGCCCGGTAATACTCACAGGTGTTAGTACAAATGGATATGTTTTAGTGGTAAAGTGTGGAGAGAGCGTCAAATTGGAAAGGCGGCGGAGCGGCAGTAAGCAGCTTTGGTAGACCACCGCCCATCAATCCAATAGCCTCACCCACTTGATTGCATCCCCCTTTACACCACACCTATATATATATATGTTCATATAACCAGGTATGACCACTACACCACCGAGTCTCATTCTATGTGTTATTCAATATACAAGGCTCAAAGTGTGGCCCGAAACTGGTTCAGCGCTCAGGTCATGTATCGACAAAGGCGGCTCTATTGTGACACTTATACGGAATTTATATTAAATATGTTATTAAAACTCTTGAAATTTCCATATATGAAAACAACCTTAAAAAATACTCTGCGTAATGACTTAATTAACGAATTCCACCAAGTACCATCGCAAGACATTTTATATAAATTCTTTTACTCAATCATTGTATGCGTGAGTCATTTTTAAGAATGATGTGATGTTACAGTTCTTATATTTAATTTAAAAATAATTATACGTTAGACACTATTAATGTGTTTGATGTATCATAGAAAAAAATCTTATAACCAATTAATTTATTAAGGATAACTGTTGAAATTGCGACTCACTCAAACGCAAATGGTCATGATTGGTAGAACCGCAAAATAATAATAATATGCAGGGTGGACTTGGACCAACTGAGAATATTTTATGGGGTGGTAGGGTATCGCAAATATGTATAATCGACAAAAAAAATAATTAAAAATACGTGACTGCACATAAACAGCTGATCCCAATATGGTGGCCCAAACTCGATTGCAAAATTACTATTAATTATTCTTGTTATACCCCACTACCACCTAAAATATTCTCATTTAGTTCAAATCCACCCAGTATATTTTAATACCACTCAATCATGATCATCAGAGGAATTTCAAACAGATTTTTTTTGGTTTTCATCTACAAGTAAAATATAATATCTTGAATGAAATTTATTATTTCTATAAAAAAAACACCTCGCCCAAAATAATTAAGATGGTTTGAATAAAATAGAATTTTAAATTCATATTGTGCGATGAAACTACTGAAAAATAGATTAGTAAAATATCTGCTTGCGGTGGATAACAAATTCAGTTTGTTGTAAATTTATACAACATGGAAGCCTTTCATAATAATATGTGGGGGTGGTTGTGGTAAAAGTTTCGGCGTGGACGCGACAATGGGGTTGGCGTCGGGAACAACTTCTGTGCACAGCTCACTTCCATTGAAAACCACCATATCAAATTTTATATGCACTTCACAACTAGTTCTCGATACTTTGTTGTTGGTGCAAAACCCTTCTTATCACCATTTAACGCTTAGCTATTCTATCTATAAGCTATTTTCACCGCCACAATGGAGCCTTGTATCTGCTACGCTAATTGGTGATTCATTCATACAGTCGCCGTAACTAATCCAATTAAACTTTCATAATAAATTAAAGCTTCATATTATAAATGCCACTCAATGAAATAAAGTATATTATGAAACTGATTTGATACTTGTATTAAATACATATATAATTGAAATGTAAGTTATTTACTTATTATTAAATAAATATATATACACATCCTGCTCATATTTTGATAAGATATTAATAAATAAAATGGGATTTTGGAGGTATATTGGGTATGATTATAAGGGATCTGTATTAGGCAGCACCTGGTGTTAGGCAGTGTTCCGGACCAAGTGAAATCATCGATATAAACAGACCTAGATCAAAAACTATATAACTCAAAATTATTTATATATTATAATAAAAAATATTTTTTTAAATGTAAAAATACCTATATAATATTTTAATTTTATAATATATTAGTTATATGGATTTTAATCGACACTTCCATACTATTTGCACCCTATTACTAAACACACCCTCTTGGAAACCCCCAGCCGCACACCGAAAATAGTGAAATTATGAGAAAAATACCCATACCACCAAAAATATATTACCATGTTTTTGAGTCGGATTAAATTCCAAGAATTTCAATAGGGAATATTGAATAGTAATGCTTTTTAAATCTACCACTTGTTTGAAAATTATTTGACAGTAATAAATAAGTAAGGTAAGTAGATTTATACAAATTACGATCCTCATCATACAAAAAAATATCTACGCATTCTTGATAACCAAAATTTATCGGCTAAAAACGAGACACATTTTTATAAAAAAGTTCCTTTCCTGTAAAAAAATCTTGTTAAAAACTCTTCTATTTTATCAAGACTTGTCCCCTGTTTCACGTCATAAACAAATTTCCAAGTTGTTTCGTTAAAAATGTAATTTTCGAGTCTATAATTAAGGCTGTGGTGGTTATGGGTGTTCGTCCTGTCCAATTGTCGATTGCTTTCACCCTCGATCTGTTGTGTTTACAGCCTCTCGTGACACCCTCTAGTCAAGGGGATGCAATAGAGCCTTATCGAGATCCAAAATATAAAGCAATAAGAATTTTCCCCATGCCTGAATACCATTTCATTTATATGGTAGAAATGGGAAAACTTTTAGATAAAATTTTATTATCTTAACTCACAATATTATTAAGCCGATGTAATTGTAAAAACATGAATTTTATATTTTTCGGCTAATAGATTTGAATACGTCTTCTAAACTTTAAAGCGCTTAGCATAAATCTGCGTTTGTAATATTTTAAAGGTCGTGAAAACAATCATGCTCGTTAAGAAGTCAGGTGCCAAGTTTACATTTGCAACAGAATAAGATTGCAAAAAATTCTCAGCGGAAAGGGAAACTGAGAAAGACTTTTTAATTGCGACATTCAAAACCATTTTTCTCCATTTTTTTCCTCGTTTTCAATTGAAATTGTGTCGCGTTTAAGAAATTACGCTTTTGACGGCCTCTTTGTCTCGTTATATATCCCCCGTTGGGTTCTTTGAAGTATAATGTACTTTTTCCTATACTTTTCATCAAATCTACATGAAAAAAGTTGGTGAAAATAACAGCAATTACACGCGTCCACGCACACTTTGCCTCGAAAATAATTAGGATCCTCCAGCACAGAAATTTGATATCCTTGTTTATAAAAACAGCGAGGAATTCAAATTATTGATTATGATCATTTAATGAAAATTTTGTAGTATTATAGTTAGGGCCATACTGTTTGACTGTAATTATTAAACGTGCTTTTCTATTATTCAAAGGAAGCAGCTTGTTACCATACATAGGAAATATTATACATAGTAGAAGTAACCAGTTCGTTTAACACTGTCTAGAAATAAATAGATTTAATTAAGAGCCGACATTTTTTCACGCTTCAGCGCTCGCGCCAATTTTCACTTTGTACTTTTTCCATTTTTGAACATTTCGAATGCAATTCAACTAAAAACATAACACATAGAGAGTATTTTTAAAGATTTTTTATCTATCGTCTTGCATTCGCGCTGATTTTGAGAAATTTTTAGTTTGTGACTTTGAGCGTTTTATTTACAAATAAAAAAAAAATGTATAAAAAGTGTGGTATTGAGTTGATATAACTACATGTTGAGTGAAAAATATATGGAAAACAGTAAAAAAGCGTTTTTAAAAACATATGGTACATAAGTGTACCTTTTCGGTTTTTATCAAACTGTTCAAATATGAAATATGATCTCTTATTAAATTATAATATCATCATCCAAAATAAATGATAGGAATTATATTTTTTATTGAGCAATCTTGAATTTTCAAAAGTTTTTCGTTTTCGTTTGATTTTTGATCATCACATTTGATTCCCCTTTCATAAAAATAAAACTAGCAGTTTTCAAGCGATATCAACTTGGGTATTTTTTGTGCATTTTTATTGCCCAACAAAGAACTTTTACAAGTATCCCATCACCCCATTTAATATTAAAGCTAAGCAAACGGCCTGAAGTGACGTCATTCATCCCCTGTGTAATAGGGGTTGATAGCACTTTGTGCAACAAGATATCGAAGTCATTGTCAAAGAGCAGCTCACTAAAAGATAGATTCACAATACTTGGCTGCAATAATACTCGTTTCTTGATTATATTTTCCATTTTAGTTCAAAAAATTTTCATCCAAGTTCATCTTGGAAAAAATAATGTATTTGGACTATTTTATTTATTTAATTTAGGTGAAATTGTAAGATTGTCATTTATTGTATGTATATTAGCAGCAAAATAATGAACACTGATCGATATGTTTGATGTCACACAATACGGTTGTATACATAATACATAATTATCGAAGTTTTGGACTTTGGACTGATCAGTCTGACAATCTGAAAATAAGTATAAATATATATATATATATATATATATACCAAGACTGAAGAGGATAGGCTACTTATGAGGAGGATCTTGGGTCCTGTTCAGGAGGCACCGGGACTATTTAGAATTATACGGAACCATGAGATTTACTCATTATATAAGAGCGTGAACGTAGTGCAGTTCATTAGGGCTTTAACATTAGGTTGGGTTAAAGAGCAGGAGGGATAGTATCGGAAATACTATCCAGCAAGCCTGTGGGTAAGAGAAGGCAGGGTAGACCTAGGCTAAGGTGGGCGGACGAGTTCTATAAGGTAGTTAGGAGTTTAGGTATTAATAACTGGAGGAGCATTAAGTGGAAGATGCTGGTGCGGGAAGCCTTGGTTCATCACTGAACTGGAGTGCTTATGATGATGATGATATATATATATATATATATATATATATATATATATATATATATATATATATATATATATATATACATTATGTGTGTTTACAATAATCAACATATATAAGAGTATTTTTAGTGGCTTATAGTAAAATTATTATGATATTTGTGGATGGAAATTTGAGCACGTAAGCATCAAGGTGCATAAAATACAGTTCAAATCTAAATAGAAGCTGCAAATATTAAAGTTAGAGCGGCACATAATTTTATACGACTGAAAAATGAAGAGTTAACATCTCTTGACTACCGGCTGCTGGAATAAGAGTTTAAAAAACGTGTAGAATAGGGGAGAAACACGTACAAGGAGATGGAGTAAAAAGAGCAGTGCAAGGCCAGAAAACAATGCCGACACTTTATGGGGCGTAGCGAAATATTATCTAGACTTTCTCACCCCCACTACAGGAAGTGATTAATGCCATATTTATTCATGACTTCCGTTTCCTAGAAGTGTATAACACGCGAAAGGGTCTCGCAGTATCGTCTTCTTGTTTGTCTTGGCCTTTTTACCAGAAACATGCATCCGCTTTTGTGAAAACTGCCCAAGAACCGGATGGAAAAGCGCTTGCATTGCCAAGTTCTCCTTTTTTACAGAATATAATTAGCCGGAAACTGCTGATGGACAGATTCAAGAGAAAACATTCTCTCATCCCAACTACTCCTGGTTAGTGAGGTGATAAAACAAATGCATGCGCATATTAAATTATGTGAAAAAACGCAGGTGGATATTTACAAATTAACTCATAGAAATCTTCTACTGAAATATTTGACCGAGTGTATTTTTTTAAATGACGAAATCGAAAAACATATTGTATATCCAAGGTAGAATTATACAAGATGCTAATTAGGCCAGTACTAACCTACGGTGCAGAAACATGAGTTATTACCAAAACTGAAGAGGATAGGCTACTTAGGTTCGAGCAGAAGATTCTTAGAAGGATCTTGGGTCCTGTTCAGGAGGCACCGGGACTATTTAGAATTAGACGGAACGATGAGATTTACTCATTATATAAGAGCGTGAACGTAGTGCAGTTTATTAGGGCTTTAACATTAGGTTGGGTTAAAGAGCAGGAGGATAGTATCGGAAATACTATCCAGCAAGCCTGTGGGTAAGAGAAGGCAGGGTAGACCTAGGCTAAGGTGGGCGGACGAGTTCTATAAGGTAGTTAGGAGTTTAGGTATTAATAACTGGAGGAGCATTAAGTGGAAGATGCTGGTGCGGGAAGCCTTGGTTCATCACTGAACTGGAGTGCTTATGATGATGATGATAAGGTAAAAATATTTTTCTACCTAATTCATTTGTTATTAAAATTAAAATTGAGCACTTACGCAGTTTGGTTGTTCTGAGAGCAGCGACCCATTTATTTCAGATTAATATAAAATTACAGCCGGTTATTATAAAAAAAAACACATTGTTACAATAAATGATTAATTTATAATTTTAAATTTAGAATATATAATATATTCTCACTGATAAATATTTACATGCTCTATATAAACTGAAGAAATTTTATAGGCTTTTTATCACCACTGATAATATAAATATATAAACAATAAAGAATTAATGGAAAATAACACTATTAATTAACATGACTATTTGGTGTTATTATATGATGTTTTTTTATACAAGTTTATAAATAATTGGGCTAATTTTTTAATTTTTATTTGTATTGGAAAAGTCTGTTTATTTTTTAAGTGTATGAATTAATCAATGAACAATTTCATCATGAAATTCATCTATATTTTTATACCTAGCCAGGTTAGTTCACAAATAGTGCATTATTTGATAAAATTATATGAACAAAAAAAACTGTCTATTAACCAAACCTAAAAAATGTATGTGTGAAAATATCCAATCAATTTAATTATGCTAAACAATATAAATTGTGTGATTTCAATAATAATATTAAACAACAGGCAATGATAAATCTAGCCCTTTAGATGAGATAAATTTCTAATAGAAATAACGTAGGCCTTGTAAGTCATACAGGGTTAATAGATTTCGGACCCTAGCAAAACAACTGTGGGCCTTACGGTGTTCGCATACCATGGGTAATACTATGGTAATTTATACGACGCTGTAAACAATTTATGGAAATGCAGATCCAGGACCACCAGGGTAGAGATGTTCCTGCTTTGCTATCTCCAATGCACACACTGTCCACTAACAAAAATCTCGCTTTTCCTACTAATGTGAATAAAAAATATATATTATTGAACACATAAATAATAAACAACATCTTCAGTATAGGAAGTTTCATCAAACACTGTTTATTTTATATTTAATTTAAATATAATATATTTGTGTACACATACACAGCTGGACAGTGACTTGTAAAAAAAGAAGCGTCTGTGTAAAAGTTCCACATTTGCATTTTTTGTACCGTCCAAATATTTCCCCCCTGCTCATTCGCCATTGTCGCATACATTTTCTTTTTATACAATACTTCGATAGTAAATCATACAGTCTACTGCTTTTTCAGAATTATATTTCATGTGGTTATATCGTAGAAATGCATTTGAATATTATTATTTTATCATTTCACTTATGAGTATTAAATGTATTTGTTATCAACACAGTTACGTAACGGAATCGATTTTTGTTTGAACTCATATATTAAAATAAATTCAATTTAATTCCAGGTTAATAATTTCTATCTATGTTTATTCAAATTCCCAAATAGATGATTTATACATTTTTTTAGTGTATATGTATATAATACAGTGAATCCGTATTATTTGTGAGACTGTATTTTATTTTAACACCCTACTTTTTATGTACGTACCTGCGTAATTTGACGAATATTTATTTAATACATCTTAAATGGTTTTTATGAACATTGTATTCAAGTTATTTTTAGTTTAGATATACAATATAGTTTATCAACGAATATAAACCCACTAAATATATGTATATAGTGGATATATATATATATATGTATATATATATATATATATATATATATATATATATATATATAGGCTTATGAATTCACATTTAATTTCAATAGTGATAATACATTCTCACTAATAATATGGATTCACATAAAATATAAAATATACAAACACACGCTCATGAAAATGTTCTTCAATCAAAATGCGTACCCATAATTCAACGTTTCTTCTATATATTATACTTTTATTGTAATGCCTGACTGATTGGTCTTGTTTAATTGTTTAGATAGATGCATCTCTTAGATTGGATATAATCAATTGGTTTGTATGTTATGGTGGTATATGGAGGCTGTAGTGTGTAGTGTGTGGCGCCGCATGGGGTGACACGGACCAGGGTGCCAATTATCCCAGGGTTCACCGCACCCCTAACAGACTAGACGCTCAACCCACCTTCAGACCACCCTCTTCTCATATACACAATTCAAAATCACTCTACTGTCAATTATTACTCTTAAACCACCCAAATGCTGACTTATAATAAAGCCAACAGATAATAAAAACACACATACTCCACACACTTTATATTTATTAAATAAGATTTGAATGGAATATTTCTTTTTAGAGTTTCATAAAATAAATTCATTGTTGAGAGTGTAATTTAGAATATTATCTAAAATGTAAAAAATAGGTATTCATATTGAATACCAGAAGTAAAGCTTGGGATTCCTAAGCGTGCGTCGCCGTAAACGTACATCGTTAAGATAATAGAGTTGCTTTGCTGTACTTTCGATCGGTTTTTTGTTAATTAGTGCTTCGCTCGAGGCTCAGACGAGGCATTAAATAACAAAAAAAAACTCTACTATCGTATTTACGGTGTAGGTTTACGGTGACGTATGCCTGGGAATCCATTAGTTAAGGAAAATAATTAGAAGTAACAATAATCTATTTATGGATATACATATTTTTTTTATAAAATTGTCGTTCATCATATAATATTTTTACTCACCTACCATAAACCTTTTAACCGTAAGTAGGTATAAATTTAGGTTTACTTGAATTAGTAATATTATATATTATAATGAGAAGAAGAGTTCATCGAATATGGAAACTGAAATATGAAAAACTATCTTAACTCTTAATTCCTTTATAAAACTCACTCTCTTCCTTGTTCTTAACAACCATGAACCTTAGATTATCGATGGGCATACAATACAAGTAATTGATTCTCAATTCATCGTTGGGTGTAATAATAATTAACAGTGCATTTGACGCCTCGGCTTTCGGAGATAATTTGATACCCTTGGTTTAAAGTCTTGTATATTGTGTCGTAGTAATAACAATATGTAATTAAGAGACGACAGTTTGAGAACACCCTGTAGCTAGTGGTTGTCGATGCATCTCCCTAAATATATGAGTGCTTGTATGCCACGACTAATTCACACCGAACTTAAATAACAAGCCCATTTTCTAACACTCTCTAGTATATAATACATAACAGGGGTGGAAATAGTTTGCTATAATTAATACACACGTTGATTATTAGTTGTTGTTTGAAATTTGCGGTAGGAAAGTCAGTTATATAAATTGTTGGTAACTGAAAACTGTAACTTTGATCATTGGAATTTTACAGATAATTTTCCTGAAATGCTTAAAAGCTTGAGGATTAACATAAATACTTGTGAAGGTATTAAATTATCAACTTATTATTCAAACAATTATCTTGCTAATATTTTTTGTGTTCAGGGGATAAGACGCATGGCTACAAATACTCTGGTCATGAGTTAAAAAAATTAAATTGATTCGATCGGTTATTACGACTAGGAGATCGGGAATAATATAAATAAAATCCCGATTGATCGTCTTGATCCAGTTGACTCTTATTTCTAAGATTTTAAGGGAAATACTGAAGCAATTACTCAGCCGGACAGAGAAAAAAAGCTCCTCGGGGCGTAAATAAATAAATAAATAATTCAATTACTCATAAATTATGGTTCAATGCTTTTCTAGAAAGTAAAACTTCGAGTTGTATGTAAGCAAGCATCGTATTGTCGTCGTATTGTTTCAGCATTCACAAACAAGATTGATTGGAAAACTTTTTCTCTTAGTACAGAATATTTTTGATAAAATATACCGAATAATAAAAGGCTTCGACATGCTACAGTGAGTTCCTGTAAACACCTGCGACGGACATTATGCACACCGTCGTTAAAACCAGTTTACGTGAACTGAATAATTAATAAATCATATTTTAATATTTTAGAGTCAGGAAGCGTGTTAGTGGTAAAAACGATATCTCTTTGAAATTGCTCCATTTGTTGGAAGCTCAGTGTTGAAGCTCGTTGCAAAAAGAACAGAGTAAATGGAAAATTGGGATCGAAGCTGCCTCAGCAGACACTTGATTAGAACATCCAAAGAAGAAGAAGAAGATTGGATATTTCTCTTTGTTCCTGTAGGATAATTGTGTAAAGTTTCCCGATAAGCTTCATATCCGCTTTGGGTCCATTTAATAGGCGTGGTTCTGTCGCCTCAAACACACCATAATATATTAATATTATTTACACAATTTACTTCAAAATTATCCAAGTTAATTCTATTATTTATTTATTTATGTATTTATATACGCCCCAGGGGGATTTTTAAGAGGGTTTTTTTAGACACAAGAACGATTAATTCACTATCTGTATAATCTTAACTATTAATAGATACACAGATTATCAATAGGAAGGCTCTGCTTCAGTATATAACTTACAATTCAGGAATCAGACTAATCAAGACTATAGATCAAGATTTTATTAATATTAGTCCCATAATCCTTCAAGTCTTTATAACCGATCATATCTATTTAAAAAAAATTAACTTGAGGGGGGTTTGAACCCATGTCCAAATTATTTGTAGTCACGCGCCTTATGCCCTCAGCTATTACGCTGAAAGTTCATACTGAAATTATTTTTATTGACAAATCGTATTAAAAAAAAATTGCAAATCTTTAAGAAATATTTTAATCATGAATAATGCAATTTGAAAACACAGTCGAAAATGCAATAATCGGTATAGTGTCGTCATTTCACAGGGCAGGTTTAGTATAATTAATATTGTGTATGGAGGTGTAATTAACACAGGTGTGGTCATATTTGAACAGTCTAGCGCCTCGAATTAACTACATAGTCCTTTGACAGAAGCCAATCTAGGCTTGTAAAGACCATCCTTTAGATCCAAGTCTGCAAACACATCGACACCTTTACAAAGAACCCTTTTTTAAACAGAATCCTTCTCATATAAATCCGTCGTTCCGCTCCGAGGAAAATTTAAGGTACTTACTTTGCTAACCCGTTGAAAATGTGCTCTTTGAGGAAATTTACCATCTCGTATTAACTTTATTTTAGAATATATATTTTTGTTGCGTGTTGAAATAAAACTTTAAATTGAATTCAGATCCACCCGAGCAGCATATTCTCCCTTAAATGTCTCTTTAGTGTAAAATAGCAATTTATTGCGTGTTAGTCTCTCACTTTGAAGTCTATATGTTCAAAACGACACTTGGAATTTTATAAAAGGTATGACTTACAAGATAACGGTTAAATCATCAAATAAATAAATATTATATCAATTAAATCGCAGCTTCTGTAAATGCTAAAATTGATTTGAAATATTCAGAAGAGGCTTTAGATGTATATCTGGGGGTGGATATGAGCTATTATTATTATTCGAGGGCAAAATTTAAGGATCCCTCGTATTTGGATGGTTAATATTTTCTGCTAGACATGAAATCCAGGCAACGGAAATGGTTACACTATGGAAAGGCTTAATCAAATAGCTTACTCTTAATTACTATCCCATGAATACGTCTTGCATTAATTCCATAATATTCACTTGACTGCCTTAACCCCATAGTATATGGTTTGCTCCTCTATAATATATTCATTCATTTAAAAAAAATATATAATTCACAATGTTGATTGTGAATTATAAATTATTTTTTTCTCAGTCTCAGTTATTGCTATTTTATAATTCAATACACGTACGTGTATGACTACAAACATAATGGTGATGTGATTCAACATAATGGTGAGTGTGTGCGTGCGGTGCGTATGCGTGTTATCAATACTACAAAGCTCTAGCCTATTCGTACACGCACCAATACTATAAGCCCTAGCACGACTCAGTAGCACACTATTGTTACACTTATTTTATTATATTTCCTGTTTGTAAGGCGACTATATTGATAAATCATATATAGGACACAAGAATTAAAATTGTATCCCAAAATTATTACTTATTATATATAGAGATAATAATAAATGTCGTTTTTTTATTTGATTTTTGTGAATGTGCGAAACTATTTCTAATTCAACTTATCAATAAAAATGTTAATGCAGTATTTTAAGATTGTTTATTTGTCTTAAAACACATTGGTGGTTGGGGGATGATTTATTAAACTTTACAAACTTTAATAGTACAAATTTGTATAAATGTTTCGCTTGTTCATGAAATATTCTTCTGTGTCTTAATTTAAATATATACATAAATGAAGAATGTGGTTGGGGATAATATTTTTGTGGAATATCGCTGAAAATGTAAGTGGAAGAGCGTTCAATATTGACATAGATAATTGGCAGTCTGTATAGGAAAGCACATCTCTCTATCTTACTAAACAGCACATAAAAGCTTTCCGAACGTTGAATAATAAACTTAGACATAACGCAATTTCCGCGACAGCCGATTGCGAAGATGGTTCACTTGGGGATGATCAAAGTGCGGCTCTCACTCCCCCATAAAGACGACAACTTCAACCCCTATCATCCGGCCAAAGGTTCTTAAACCATCGATATTTTATTACGACTAATAGTATACGAAAATTCTTACCCTATCACAAACTATATTCGACCATTTCCTGAAGAATTTTAGACCCAACCTAACCTTTAACTAATATTTATATATATTACCTTCAATATATTTGATCCTTTCAAAATATATTAACTGTATTTTTTTTCTTCGACACTTCATTTCTCTATATTTTATAATAAGTCAATTATAAATACTAAATAATTTTAAATTGAGCTCTTCATAGAATCTTCTTCTTATTTATTTATTTAGAATCAAATTATATACCTATAGGCAAAAAGTGGATTTTTCATTTTTATCTATTAACATTTAAAGTCATAGTGATTAAAAATAACCTTATATTTTACAAGACATCAATATTAACAGATTATTAATTAATTGACAATGACCCCTTTTCTATTGTATTCTTAAAAGTACTTAAAACCTGTTGTTTGAGAATACTTCTGTTGAGTATCTGTGAAGTGAGAGGATTTAGTGTAAATGTGCGATCCAAACTATTAATTACTTTGCCACAATCCTAATGAGACACATTCATTGTTATTTATGTATAATAATGTCGTCATAATGTATATATTACTATGTCCTTGTCAATCAGCTTTGATCGTATCATAACTATAACAATAAGCCATGTAATCCCATAACATGAAGAAATAAACTATACTGGATAACGATTATATTACTCTCGATACACACAGTGTATTAAATTACTCAGAATATCCAGGACTAGAAAAAAATATATTAAGGAATTAATTTACAAGCAATTATTTATTTAATACATTAATTTTTAATTTAAAATGAGTCGGCTAAGCTGTCTACTGGAACATACTATTAATTATGAAAATAAATTTTATCGTTTTTAAATTGCATACAAAAAATGCTACATTTAATACTATTATGGTATTATATATTGAACAACAGTTATAGATAATAACTAAAATAATATAATTTTCATCATCTGTAATTAGTTCATTTAAAGCTTAATTCACTTAAAAATGAAGGGTAGATTTATTTTATTATTTGTCTTATAACAAGACCAAATTTTCAGATGACCCATCTGTCTAAATTAAATATTCGTTTTTTTACGAACCAGGAAACTGTCTTCATTAACACGTCAATGATTTAGTGGAAACTTAAGTCCATAAATTATAGTTTAGACAAAACATCATTTGAAAAAATATGACATACAAAATGTATATATTTATTGCATCATTAATTTCGGCTGTATTGATGTATTGGGGCGTAGTCAACATTTTTCTTCAATATATTTTGAATAAAATACGATGGCACATATTTATAAAGTCAGTTAATTTAGGGGTGTAAAAGAAGTTAATGGTCATAAATGTGTTAATTTAATCTGTTGGATTGTTCAAAGCGGTCGCCTCATCACAATACCGTTGTGGTGTTGTATAAAATCTCACGTGAATTACACGTGTCTAGGGTTTACGAGTGCTTCAAAACACACTGTATAGGTACTATATATACATGCAAAGTATAATAATATGGTAGTATAGTAATAGTGGTCTGAATATATCCTTGTTTGTTCACCGGTCCAACCCCATGGTGTGCAGACGCAGGGTTGCAGCACTTCTAAAAAGGCAATATGAGGCTTCATTTTCATATCGGAATATATTCACCACATCTCTCAACTTGATGCTAATAGTGCACTTGTTATTACTATTCTCACATGTGATTTAAAAAAATCAATTGTATCTAAATAATCAATTAACACACTGAATTGAAATCAAATTTTAATTTATTAAATTGAAATAGGATGTTAGTTGGCGTCAACAGCAAATAATTTTTTTTTTCATGTAAAAAAATATTGAAGAGTGTACATATAATAGTTAAACTCAAATTTAGCAAAAAAATATGGGAATGAATTTACAAAAACTTTAACGTTTGCAGATTTTTTTATTAAAATAATTCCTTATACCTTCCCGTATAGTTTTTAATCAATGGTCAATGTTTTTTTGAGGGGGGGATTGAAAAAATATCAAGCAAGGGAAACAAAATCACAAATTTTATTTACCATTACGTATTATACTGTATATTTTTTTGTTTAAATAAATAAAATGTGTTGTACTCGACTATAAATTGGCTATATATAATTTTGAAAATCAAAATTATATATATCAGTGTAATTATACTAATATATTAAATTATCGTGTTATTCAATGATATTATTTTTTCAGAATGCCTGTCTTCGTCTCCTTCGTTTGTGTTTTTATACCAATATTATTAAAATGCTGCCGTATTTATACTTTGAAAAAAAAATGGTATATGTATCACATTTAGATGTGGCTGAATCGATTTCCATTAAATATAATAATAGCAAAGTACGAGTCTTGCGGTGATAACAAACAAGGGCTGTAACTCAATATTATCTGCCATGTGGACATTCGACATGGGAATATCTTGTTTTGCGACATTTGATAACGTGTGTTTTTCACGAATGCGACAGAAATCCTGTTTGCAGTCTGGTGAATGGGAATGGGGTGTTTGTGTGTGAGGGGTGGAGAGCTCCCTGTGGCGAGGGTTAAACGTTGTGGGAGAGGGTTTGTTGTAGTAGTATACACAGCCTGCAGCTGAAATTATGTTTTGATATTGCGAGGCTTTTGAGGTTATACTTACACACACATTGCTGACATGCCCTTACTAAAAAAAGTGTTAAAAAAGGCACACATTCATGTGCAAATGTATTGTGTCGTACACTATTCTTTATCATTATATTTCGCACGTGAAAAACTCATAAAATTGCAACAAATCCACATCTAAATGGCGACTATGAAATAGTGTCAAATGAATTGCGCTAACACAAAGGATTTTCAGACGAGTGTGTGTGTATATTGTGAAAATACCCGCATTCATATTTTGTATTTATGAATGGATATAAACCGCCAGAACCCCAATTACTACGAATATTGCGTTTGAATAAAATATAAATTTAATTTCAAATGCACTTCAAAGTAGGGGATCGATTTCAGAGTCAATACAATAACAAGTTTCTAAGTGTAATATTCTATAACAGTTTACTTTGTGAACTTCTACTTGTTTTCAGTTCGTCTGTTTTTACGCTAAAACAACGACTCAAGTTTGTCTTCGGATATTCGATCAAACACCAGTTGTTTCGCCTTTTGAAGATTGCTTATGTACAAATTATATGATATAAATTTACATAACTTAAATAAATTTTAATAACCATAAGATATCTCTGGACATTTCAATTAAAACTATTTGAGTTTATTCGTGATAGAAATTGTGAATTTGCTTATTAAATTTATTTTTACAGTATAATACATTTGTTCCTTTATTTACTTCATTTGTTTTATGAATGAGTATTTCTATTCCGTTTATAAAATTTGAATAAACGAATAATTTAAATAATTTTGGGTTAATACTGATTTGATGCTAGTATGAGACGTGTTTTGGTGTAAACAAAACATTGTATCTAGGTCTATATGATCATAATTTTGTCTTAATTAAATGTCTTAATTCTTGAAATGCGCTTATGGGCCCTTCTACGGTATCGTAGCATCGTAGCTCGTAGTCGAGGGGACTTGTATGCCTAGTAAACATCCGTTTAGGTCCAGTACAACGAGTATCGCTTACTAAGACATCTAGTGTCAACATTACGATAAAATCATTGTGAAACATCCAAGTCAACAGCCTCGGGTTCCTCCCTCGCTTCGTATTATATTTCATTTATACAAATATTGTGCCTTTAATATAAGACAGATTTTTTCCGTCGTAATATTATCAAACAAGATTCTTATTAAAGCATATTCATATAGCGAAGGAATTTCACTTTCTTTCATATTATGTACACTGAAATGAGATGCGTATTTACAACCAAGAAACTTCCAAGAAGCATCGCTATTTGCTACAATATCAATGTGTCCACAGAAAATTATTATAATTAGTCTGAAATTCGGTTCAAAGTATGACTTTTGTAGTATGATTTTACACGGTTGACTGACTAAATTACATATTCAAATATAATATATTTAACGTTTATGGATGCAATTTGGTGCGTCAGAGAGACACGTTGATTTATACATATAATGTTATGTACAACAGGACAAATAGTGGACAGTTTAGTTTGGCAATCAGTTAGGGTGCTAAGCAAATTTGCAAAATTGCCCATTAATATGTATTATAATCATTAACAGTTCAATGATAATCGTGTTTACACCAATATGCACACACTATAATAGGTTCATTCATTAATAATAAGAGTTCGACAAATCAAAACCTGCCTTAAAATTGGTTTTTATTAAATTTATTTACCTGGAAATAACATAAATATTAAATATACACTAATTTAAAACCAAGTTATTACATTATTAAGGGAATCGTATTAATATGCACGTGGCTACATTTGAATAATTTGTCAAAGGCACTGGGAGCAAAAAATTATTTGCAATTACGTTTGATTTCATCAAGCCTTGTAAATAATATGGAATATTTAATTCATTTTTATTTTTTCTTTGATAATTTTATTAATTATTTTGTAACTATAAATAATAATACTTTTTTTCTTCTTTTTTACGTACTTATATATGTCTATAAGTGAATACTAATTATTATATCAATAACTGTTGAACGTGTGTGTATGTATGTTATATGATTGTACATATCCCTCAACCATCAGTGTTACCAGATGGAAGTATCATATTTTATATAATTATTTTACTACAATTAATACATATCTAAAATCTCAAAACGGGTATTTTAATGATAATAATATTAAATCAATTTTAAAATAATATTAGATATATTTAATAATGCATAATAAATGACAATTCTCAAAAAACAGTATTTATTGGGAGACGCGTTTGTTGTCATCATATGAACACCGTATTAAATTATTTTATTTATAATTTACTTTGAAAATTAAAACTTCTTCAGATAGAAAAATAACCAACTTTAAAGCAAAAATTAAATCAAAAGTCAAAATAGATCCTTCCTATTAAAAAGACAAACAGAAAATATCAAATATTAACAAATTGAAAATTTCAATTTAAATCACCCTATTTTAATACATTTATATACCTCTATGTATGTTTGGAAAAAAATTTGCTTTCCAATTTTTTAACCAAAATTTGACCTTCCTAACATATTGGTGAATACTATGAGGAATTTAAAAGAACGTTCTAATGTTGTTTTTTTTATTACCATCGAGTATTATTTTGAATTGTGAATATATAATGTTGTTGGTGTCAATTTCTTACCCCAGCAACCGGAGATGTTTTGGCAGTGGTTGCAGGTGGTCATACCTTATATTTGGGATGGGACAATCATAGTGTAGAGTGAAGGATGTTTATGGGGGTGGTAGTGATAAAGTATAATGGTAAGGGGAGTCAGAGAAGACTGTTTGTACAAGTGAGTGATTTCCTGTTTGCCGTAGCCGCATTTCCCAAAGGGCGACTCGTGGTAGTACCACTACTATCTCTATCTTTTACCACCCTCTTCATACACTTCACAGATCATATCGGACCCATTCAGATACTATCTGTGACTAAACACTTTACCAATCTTGCCCTGTCTTTCATTCTAAACAAATACTAACCGTACTTTCACGCCACGACAAAGGGGATATGCGTGAAAGAGTTCTTTGCAAGTACTATTATCCCCTCAGACTTACCCCAACACATTTTAGATTAATTCTAATTGACGACGATATGTAATATAAAAGATATATAATTAAGACTATTATAAAACAGTCCTACAAACTACTACAGTGGATAAAAAATGCATCAGTTAATAATAATAATGTAATGTTTTAATATGTATACTATATCATTAATTATATGAAAAAATGATTTTTCCTTAGCTAAAATATATAAAATATAGTTTCAATAAGAAAATCAACTTATAAGCAATTAATTTTAATTTATAATTTTTCACAAAATAATGCTACTTTTTGAATTTAAAGTGCCATTTTGCCACCTTTTTAGAGCCACATTTTAGCGGACAATATATGATTAATTAAATGCAGACCGATCTTCTGGATTCTAAATTGCATTGAACTGAGCCGATTTTTAGAATAGAATTGCCCGGACTGGTGAGGACATTTAATATATTATTTTAAAATAACAAATCCATATGAAAGAAATATAATAAAGTTGTATGCATGTCCTTGTTTCATTGATTAAAATCTTCAAAAAAATAAAAATAACATTGACCAAATATAAATTAGGTAAATGGAAAGTTGACTTGGGTAGTTAAAATCAGTTATTGTTATTAATTTTATGTACTTACATGTGGGTTTTTATGCATATAAGGTTAGTTATGTTTAGGTTAGGTATGCAATTTTCTTTTTATTTAAATTCAGTAAAACTATGTGATTTCTTTAAATATGTTTTTGTATTATGTAAGCACCTATTTTAAAAGTACTGTTAAAAAACAAACGTTTAGTAGACTGAAAGAATTAATTGGATAATACTCTTTTGATATTAATATTTATTTAAGAAATAAAGATTAAATGATGATGACTCTTAAATACAAAGCCACAACGATAAAATACTTTCAGCCCTTTAACAGTTGCGATGGAAGGGTTGCAAAGCTAACAAGACATTGCCTTGTCCTTTCACAAAAGTCACAAGGAAATAGAAGTAGCTTTTATACACAGGTTCCGGGCACAAAGTGAATATTTTCAAAAAATGCTCAAATCACGTCGTCGTAAATTCAAGAAGACAAAGAGCGACATTTTCCGCTGTTACCTGGGCAACTCTGTAAAGGGGGAAAATATCTTTCACTCCAACAAACTTCTATTCGTCATCGACTCGCTGCTTTCTAATAGAATTCTACTCCTTTAGCATTGTCTACGCAAAGTGAGGACATTTTGAACTTTTTCTCATTCACACAATTTGACGATGGAATTGAAAAGAACTTTTAACGCCGTCGTTCTTTTGTGCGTGAATTTTTAAAAATATGGTAGGTATGGTAGGTATTTGATAATAATTAAGTGAGTATTTTGATTTTGGAAATATGGCAACCCTGCATATCTATAATAAATTCATACGTTAAAGTTAACTGAAATACAAAATATTGCACATAAAAATAAATATTAGAGTTTATTTAGACTAATTTGATATTCCCTGTGAGTTACGCTAATTAAAAATTAACTTGTTTGACGAGGGTTTGTTTTTTTTTTTAGTTTTAAAAAGGTCCTTTGAGTAAAGGGGTTGTGACTGTGAGTGAAGTTTGCAAGTTAACTGAGACACGTCCGTAATGTCGTTAAGTTTCTATAATACCTTATAGAATTTATTATATATATATATATATATATATATATATATATATATATATATATATATATATATATATATATATATATATATATATATATATATATATATGTGTATGTATAGTGAGAGGGACTTCATCTAAACCGGACTTTGAACAACCAACTTTAACCAAGATTCTAGATTACCAACACATACTGCCGTATAATAAATACTGCCTTTTATGTTGCTTCACATAAAAATTCGTTGTTTGTTTTGTATTTTAAAATATGTTCTACCAGACATGATGATATTACTACCTCTGGAAGAGACGGGACTATGTAGCTTGTTAATTGTAATCAGTCATATGGTTTTAGTTCATAAATCATTCGAGATTACAATGTCTGAATTTCAATGTTGCCGACTGATATTTAGGCATTGTCTGTAATCTGCATTTAAAATAGGTACACAACATAACATTATTTTATGATCGATTATTGAAAAGTATGGCTAAAACAGCTTATAGTTTAGGATAAATCCCATATATTCTTAAGTAGTTAGAACCAACAGCATATGCATTAAGAGCTTGCAAGTACTGCCTTATTACCTGCACATTGCACGTCTACTGCATCTATTCGATTAACTCTTGAATAATACCTCCACATTTACCAACTAAAACACTGTTTACTAACTAAATAATAATATTATGTAATACCTGTGCTCACTAATTAACCAACACAATCATACAATGCGTTTAAAATTATTTAATATCTAATAAGATATCCTCAAATAAAGAAACATGTGCCGTTTTAGGGCCGTATTCAATATAATGGTGTAATGAGTCGTGTGTGTACGAATAGACTAGAGCTTGATAGTATTGCTGTACACACATACACACCGCACGCACACATTCCCATTACACTATGATATTGAATAATGCGAATATGACAAAATTTATATTACAATTTCTTTATTATGTGTAAGTTTTTACAATGATTGATAGAACAATACATCTTTGGAAATAAACTTAGGTGTACAGAGTGTATAAATCTTTTTACCTATAATTAACATGAGAATGTTTTATTTAAATTTGATATGAGTAGTATTTAATTAAAGAAAGAATGGGGAAAACAATAAAAACCCATTTACAAATATGAATATTAATAAATAATAACAACAATAAAATCTATATTGACAAAACAATTACAAAATATAATGCTTAAAAACTAAACTAAACTTCGTTTGGGTAAAACCAAATTAGTGTTGAGTGGATTATTAGAAATTGACAATTTATTTTAAAAAATAATATTAAATTTGGAAATCCATTGATAAAATGAACTTAAGTTTCCTCGAGGCATATATGACGAAAGAAACCATAAAATCATGCTAATATAAATATATTCAATTCTTTGAATTGTCATTAATTTAAAAAAAACAGGAAATTTACCTAATTTAAGCATTTTTCTGTTTAAAATTAACTTGTGGTGTATTTATTTTGATTGGAATTATAAACTAATTTATTTATTTCTACTCCTAAAAAGAGCGTATATTCCTTACATTAAATTTTACTTAGGGTGTTTTTCCTAAATATTTTTTTCATTAAATCATGAATCTTGTTCAGCCGAATGCGCGTATAAGAAAAAAGAATAAAAAGCGTTTGAAGGTAAATCAATTTATATTCAGATTGTGCGGTAAAAGGTGGAAGTTTCGGTATAAAAACCCAAAGAGGCGAAGCGAGGGCTCAAGTCTCCTCCACCTGTATAAGTGTACAGAAAAAACAATGGGGGTGGGTATTCATATAGGGTGAGAGATGGAAAGCTCAAAGAAGACGTGTTACATTTCACATTAAAACCAAATCACATTACACAAGCAGGGCGGAACACTTCCAGCCGAACACGCGACTCCATTTAGGAGACTTCTTTGAAACAATACCTAAGTAACCTTATCATTCGTATGGTTTTGAAAAAAAAATACAGTTGAGATTATTTTAGGTAATTTTGGAATATTTATTTATTTACAAACATTCAGTATAGACTGGTTAATGTGTTTTACTTGCGAATCTAAATAATAGCATGTGGCTTTCCGATGCAGCTCTTGAGTCCTATGGTTATTTACAGGATAATTATTTAAATTGATAGCTAACTTTCAATAGAAGTAGTTGATTTACTATAATGACAGCACATTCTTTTAAAAAACGATAATTTCATATATAATAAAGATACAATACACAGAGCAGACATAGTTTTGCAATAAATTCAATTAATTATTGATGATATTGGGTAAAGATATGTTTATATAATGATCTTCGTGAGTTCATTTTACCAATGGAAACTGATATTATTATTAAAAATAAAATTAAATTTCTAATAATCCACTCAACTCAAATTTGGTTTTACCCAAACGAATTTATGTTATTTAGTTTTTAAGCATTATATTTTGTAATTGTTTGGTTAATATTGCTTTTATTGCTGTTATTATTTATTAATCTTCAACTTTGTAAATGGGTTTTTATTGTTTTCCCCATTCTTTCTATAATTAAATACTACTTATGTCAAATTTCAATAAAACATTCTCATGTTAGTTATAGATAAAAAGATGTATACACTCTGTATACCTAAGTTATTTCCAAAGATGTATTGTTCTATCAATCATTGTAAAAACTTATACATAATAAAGAAATTGTAATATATACTATAACCTTAAAATTTGATTTTTATATTTAATATTATGGAATGTATAAAAATATTAAATTCTATATGTCCTAAAGACAATCATAATAAATAGTTTTATTTTTTGTCTAATATCTTGCTGATCCATACTCAATGCATAAAATAAATATTTTTACCAACAAAATATACCAAAACACTAAGGGAAGAAATCTTCTTTATAAAAACAAAGAGCATCCGAAAATAGTAACTGACTACCTAAATAATAAATATAATTAATATTTATGATTTTTTGTTATCATACACATGTTTCATCCTATCATTCCATCTCGAATTAATTTGAAGGGTGTTTCACCATATTTATTCTGAAGCCAAGCAATTCGAATGTGTTTTATTTGAAGATGATAAGATCGCGTAATTTCGTCACCAACCCCTATTTGGCAGAAATGAATGAATCACCTAAAGGGTTGTCAAAAGCTCATCCCACGGCTGAGTCAATTTCATAAAGTGTCTACAGTGTTTGCCAACCCTAATGTAACTTTTATTAGTCACAATTGCAATTCGTTTCTACCCTCGTCCTAAGTAGCGAATGCATAATTCATTGATGAATCATTTTGTAAATGGCGCCTCATAGAAAACCAACCACCTGTTGAATTATTCGCTCATTCATTCGAGCTTCTTTATGTAGAGGGCATTTTTAATGTACTTTTATAAATTAATGATTTATTATTACAGATATCTTGGAATTCAGACAATACCGATAAAATTCGTAGATTGACTGTTCAAAGATCCGCGATATCTTTAGGGGAATTAATTCAAGAAGGCACCTTTGGACGACTTTACAAGGCAGAACTTAAGCAGTCAACGACACAAGATGTCGCTATTAAAACAGTCACAGGTAATTATTATCATATTTATTATACACCGTGTCATTTTTTAAATATTTTTAAAAATTACAGAAGCTGCATCGAAGACACAAATCCAACTTTTGGTGACTGAAGGATCTCTACTAACTGGAATGAAACACGATAATATATTAGCGCCAATTGGAGCTTGCTTTTTACCAGGAACTATCCCCAATAATCAAATCGGATCTAGACCTATGCTATTATATCCCTATTGTGCTCAAGGAAACCTCAAAAGGTAATTTTTAATAGACATTTAAATATTCTCATATATAATACCAAAAAAAAACAATAATTAACGCATATGTCTTGTTTTGATTTATAAAGATATTGTTATTATATTAAGTAAAATAAATGCGTGGTGAGTTCTCCTATTTTTCGGCATTATATATGTACCTACATGAAATAAAATTAATAATACGAAAATGTGAGAACTTACATAGAAAAATTATAGTATTTTTAATGTATGTATAATCAATTTTGGAGAACTTTCTTGGTCGTTTTATTTTTAAATGTAAGATTTAAAATTTAAACCAAACTACACTTATATAAATTAATAATAGGAAATAAATAAATTTGACTATTAATTTATATGAGTCTCATCAAAAAGTTCATATATTATGTATCCAGGTAACTTGTCTGTGTATTATATCAGGAATATAAATACATATAAAACATTTTATTGTAATTGAAATCGATTTCTAGATTGAGACATAAATATGTATCTCTTGAATGAATTCTATGTGATCAATAAAAATATTTTTTATATTGAAATAATGATCTACATTATTGATATTAATGTGAACTCTTTCTCTGAATGTAATGAATAGACGAAAGAAAAAGTGATTTAAAATGTAACAAAGAGCGGTTGCAACAAAAAAATGTAGAATATAATGCATTTGTATTCGAAACCGAAGCATTGTTTATGGCTTTGCATTCAAATACTCTTGACTTGACACAAACAAAGGCATTGATGGCCTTTTTCTTCAATACACATGGCTTTCAATGTTTCGGTTTTTATGCAGGAAACCTGACTGTTTTTGCGTAATACTGCAATATTTGGAATTAGAGATAAACGCCTTTAATGCTTTGACGCAGGGATGATAATTGCTTGCATCGGAGCTCAACCCTAATTAAGCAAACCTCTCAATCTTGTTATTCGAGGGTCTCATCTTAAATGTATTCAAAACAATCAATTGTGTGAGTATACAGATAAGGAATTTTTGGGCACCAAACAAAACTCTTTCGGTTCCACTTCAAAGTAGGATTTTTTGCATACTAATGTCCGATTCCCCGAACAGACAACAAAAAGAACCAGAAATAAAAGCAAACATTTCCTATGTGCTGTAAATTTAGATGCCCTCGATTTCTTATTCTTCCTCGAAGCAAAATAAAAGCCACCTCAAGGTTCGTGAAGCCATTTTTTGCATCTTCGATTTCGAATATTTCGGGTTAGGCAACGAGTGAAAAAATCCATTGTTAGTCATTTTTATTCAGCTCATGTAGACATGTTTTTTGTTATGAAAATGTAATGAAATTATTATTTTTCAGTTTCTTATCTAGAAGAAGAGTCGGTTCAGGGGTGAATTCTCCGTTTGCAGCTCCTGTGACTTCTCAATTGATTTTGATGGCTGCTGATGCTGCAAGAGGCTTGGTTTATCTTCATGCTCATAGAGTTGTCCATAAAGATGTTGCAGCAAGAAATTGCGTGTAAGTAGATATTCACAATAATAAAAAAAAACTCAAAAATAAGTCACAAAAAATAGGATAAACCACTCAATTATTTTAAAACCAAACGTCAAACTTTAAACACGCATAGGTGCAAATTAATTGGTAATATTTCAACATAATATTTTAAATACTTTTATTAATTTCATGTATAAAATGTAACATATGCTCTACAAAAAATAAAAACAAGAATAAACCATCGATTCTTTAAATGTCTAAACTTTTCAATGAAGTAATTTTCGGTCAGTCAATTAGGTTGATAAGAAAAGTATATTACTTTAAGCTTACTTATTCGGTTTAATTATCATTGTAAAATTAATTTATTCTTTTATATTATGAATTCATCTGAAAAGTGTGAAGCACTTTATAGAAAAAGGATCAAATCAACGACTGATTCAAAATAATGGTTTAATAAAAAAATAAAAATACCTTGCGTAAGTGACATATTTTACAATTACTACAATGTGTTAGGTTTCAAGGTTTGTTATTATTCCGCAAGTATTAATAAAACAATCAAGCTACGTATTTTATGAGTGTTGGGTATTTTTACGACATCAAGTTGTCACAATTCGCCCATAAATGTAGCAAAATCACTGTCGTAAACTGACAGCCTTTTTAATCACATACCTACATAGTTGTAGTTTTGTTTTGGGAAATTTTTCAGTGTTGATGATCACCTGCGAGTTAAAATAACTGACAATGCGCTATCCAGAGACTTGTTTCCTGCGGATTATCAATGTTTGGGTGATAACGAAAATAGACCTGTAAAATGGATGTCTTTGGAGGCTTTACAACATGGAAAGTTTACACCTGCATCTGATGTTGTGAGTATTATTTATTTTAAGCTAAACGTGATTAGTTGACTTCATTTATGACCAATTAAATTAATTTATTATTGTTATTTACGACTATGCTTAAAACTATATTTTTAGTACCCATAACATTAAATCATAGATTTATAGAATATTATTGTAAAAAATTGTAATAAATAAGCTATAATTTAAATAAACTATTAACAAGCTATTAACTCTTAATATGCCTTAAGTGGATCGATAAAAGATCAAGCGTACATATTTTTTTAATATATTTTATAATCTAATCAGAGAGTTTAATCTTAATTTTGCTGATATTCTTAAACTGGCTCAGAAAAGGGTCAAAATCTGAATCATTTTTTTATTTTACTTTTTACGGCATTAACTTTAAAAAGGCAAAAAAAACAAATTAAAAGAGAAAAGTGGTCAACATAATAATACAATAGTAATTATAAATATAAAGATAATCTTGGATGACATATTTAGATAATATATAGTGTCAATCAAAATATAATAAAATGTATCATAAGCTGTATATAAAGACAACTTTCCTTTCCACAATCATACTTCACTGAAAACAAGTCCAAACCTTCTCTTTGCTTCTGATTTATGTAGAGCAAATGTCAAACTTAAAACACTTGCTTGAACATTTAAATAAATCTTTGGTATGGCAATAATCAATCAAACAACCCTCTCTGTTTTTTTTTTTGTATTTACTTGCTTTTGAACTACAATTTTTTTTATAATATTGCTTTAAACTCTAATGAAAGTATACAATATATTGTTATATCCTTTTATAAAATAGGTTTTCTTTTATAATTTGATAATTATTTTCAGTGGTCTTTTGGTGTACTTCTATGGGAATTAGTAACCCTAGCCCTGGAACCTTTTGCCGAAGTGGATCCTTTTGAAGTTGCTGCTTTTGTCAGGGATGGTTACAGATTGACACAACCAATCAATTGTCCAGATGAATTGTAAGTCTGTAATTTATATGTTCAATAAAATATATCTAAAAATAATTATTTATTTCAGATACACGGCTATGTCTTGCTGCTGGTTATTGGCTGTTGAAGCAAGGCCCTCTTTAGTACAACTCTTGGCTTTCCTTCAAGAATTTCAGGCGGCTTTGGAACAGTTTATATAAAAAAACTCCTTCAATTCGCGTTTTCAAAGCGCCATTTGACCAAAGTATTAGCTTAATGTTTATATTATTTTTCATTATTATCTAACACGTATTTAATGTCTAGTCATGCCAATTTTCAGAGGCCTATGTATGAAGAAGCCGAATTGTGATGTTAAATATTAAGAATTTTTATTGTGTATTAAGTGTTTATGATTGTTTCAACTGAATGTGGTATTTTTATAAATAAAAAATCTATTTATCGTGCATGCTTTAATATGATTTCGTGTAAATAATTTTCAGAAATCATATTTTATTGTATATATATAAAGAATTTTTATAATCATCGCTGAAATAAGAGTAAGCTTTGAAAATAGGGCAAAACACCAAAGAATCTAGTTATTTGTGCATATTATTATGAATAATAATATTCTACACTGTGTATTTTACTCACTATATTATTCCACGTAAATACTTTTAAACTTTCTTATATAAGCAAGCTTTTCTCTTATAAACTTAGCACTAATTCTGGTGGTTATTGTTTGTATTCTTGTAAATATTGTTGTTTGTAGAGCATTCAATTTTGTGTTAATTTATCCAAGGATAAAACAGGGTTTGTTTTGCTGCTACATAAAGCATGATTTTAGTATATTTGTTAATCAATATTATTTAATACTCGAACATTCCAGTAAATGAGTTTGTTAATTTTATCGCATATATAGTAATCGAATCTTTCCCTATGTATTATTATCTCTAATTCTCTCAACTTTTACTCACTTAGTAACTATTGACGTTTATGAAATAATATTTGTACTTTTATATATTTTTTGAATTAATAATACAAAAGGTGTGTCATAAATGTTTCGGTGTACATTATTGATGGGTTTGGTGCAATTACATGATATTGTGTAATTTATGGCAAATTGATGTTATGGCATAATATTATGGGTATAAAGAAATAGATAAATAAAGGTGTTATTTTTAAAGACATTTTTTTTTATTTACAGTATAATGTAACTATTATTATTTAACAGATGGCGCAAATATTTAAAAGTTTCTATTTTTTTTTTCATTAAGAATTTTTAACAATTAACTAACAATAAATTAATCATATAAGATGATTTCATATTCCAATTCTTCAACTCAATGACACGATAATATTTTTATGAGAAACTATTAAATACCAATAAAAAATTTCTGTATGAATTTATATCAATTTTCCAAAATACTTATAAATAAAGTATCTACATGACTATTAAATAAAATGTTTATTAAATACTGTTCAAATTATTTTTAATAAAATTTTAATTTAAATTTGAAACAAATACCTATAGTAATTTTGCTTGATGGTTTATTTTCATTACACACATATTCGTTTAATTAAATATTACAGACTGAGGAATAAATAATACCATAACACACTACTCATTTTTCAGGGTTGGCCTGATATGCTGCGGCATTCATTAGGGTATTTATTCATGCATATCCACTTCGTTTTTTACCTTCACATCTATTGAATATTTTCACACGTCTCTTGTTATTTGTACATCAGAGATGATAATAATTCCTCAATTAAATTTCAAGCAACCTATTCAATGGCTCCATTATTTTATATAGACAAATAATACATAAGGCCATAAAAAATTACTTTGAAGACAACTAAACGAGCTGTCAATTTTGATTAACGTTTTATTTTATTCAAAATGATGTAACCGAAATGATAAATAGATCTTGAAGATCTCCTGTGTCCGCCATGAAGGTAATATTTTGTTCACGTTCACTTGCATTTTTACCACCGATCACATCACATTTTTTAAACATATAAATAAAAACCTGTTCTTCTACAACGTATTCAAATTGAGTCTAAATATGGAAAATCGAATAATATATAGGTTTATTTTTTTAATGGGAAATTTAAATATATTTCCAAGCGGACTTTGGTGTTTATTGTAATATCAATAATATCGAAACTATAAAAATGATTTTTATATTTATTTTAAATTGATTTTTATAATTATTTAGCACCAAAACGAGGTCATCCCTTATTCTAAGAATGATGAATGATTTTAATAATATTTGATAATTTTTATCCCGCGTAGACTAGTGGGCAATTTTCACGATCAAGTCAAATATATCTGGTAATATTTTAAATATTTATCTGGTGTTGATATACATATTAACATACTTTAAAAAATTAAAATGCTTAATAATTCGGTATAAATATTACCAATGAATTATTTCAAAAAATGAACTTTTGGGATATATTGATTAGTTAGGTTAACTATTTTATTTAAAAGAATTAGCAAGTTAACAATTAAAATTGTATACGAATTAAAATAAATACATGAAATAAGTCATTAATGATTTTTGTTATTATAAAGCATGTTGATACATGTTTATCCTATTTTAATTCCTAAAATTAGTTATAAAAAACATGAATGGTGCAATATAGTGCAAGTACTCAATTTAAAAATACTACTATTATTGTTTGAAAGGATTCACAAAACTTTATAAATAATGTATTTTTTTATAAAATTACTGTAAATAAATACTGTAGGTACCTGTACACAGTAATGTCAGTTTTGTAATGTCATTACCGAATCTATCGATAGTAAGGGCGACTGTAAATAGTAAAATGTAAATAAAATTCAACCAGGGCTATCTTATATTTTTATATAAAAATTATAAATTATATGTTTATATATATACACTAGATTTTCCAAATTATTTATTTTTTGTAATGGGAGTGGGTATATTTTAGAACATTCCTATACAAAGCCTGTGCCAAAGCAAAGTGGTTTTTTTCCAAGCACCCTTCTTTCATCGCAGCCTCATTTCCAGAGGTACAAATGTGTTTATGAATGTTTATTTTATTGATGTATCTTCCGGTAATTCATATAAATATAATTTGTAGTATTCACGAAAGTGGACAACCTTGGATATAGTTGTGAAAGCGAAAATGAAGGCAATATTGCACAGCCTCTGACATGGCTACTGTTTTACTCTCACTATAATAATATCAACATTAAATAGTTTAATATAAAGAACCAACTTTTGTAAAACATATAATATGAATATGAAATATGGACTGCAGAATAAGGTTGGAAGAATAAAATTGTATTAATACAATAAATAAACCATGCGCACGTATTTATGCCTTAGCTGCTGAAATTTTCAGGGTTTGTGGTTTATAACATGAAATAACTGAAATTATTTAAATTCTTTGAGAATAAAGTTCCTTTCAAAAGCTAAAATATATCAAAAATATGGATGATGATTGAATGAATTATTATTCATGTAATGTGAAAGCATAATTTTTATATTAAGAACATAATTCAATTATATTGTATTAAAATATATGCATATCCAATCAATAACCATTTATAATTATGAAAAACATCATGAGAAATTATTTGTTTATATTTTAAATAGGTATTTTTTAAAATGAATATAAATCAATCAATCCAAGATTCAAATAATTTTGATTTGTTCTTACTGCTGTTTTTATATTGGACAATTTATAAATTCTGCTTCTTATACAAATAATTAAAAAAAAAATAAGAATAGATCTGTATTATTGTATTTTTTTATTATATTCCCCATTTAGTTTGATACATTTCTCAATTCGATGATAATTAATAATTCGATTCCTTGTCTTGTATCCTCATAGTGAGTGCATTCATCTTACTTCCTCCGAGTCTTAAAGGTTAAGAGGGTTTCCAAATGCCACGGCATATATCACAGGTAAGGTCCAATATATATTATGTATACGATTAGTAAAAACCACTTGACTTATTCAAGCTGTGCATAAAAAATAGTTGTCGGGTATGTGCGAGTGTTGCGCGTGTTATTTCTCAATCGCGGCCGCATTTGGAAAATTACAGTTTGCCCAAGTTAACGTTTACCGATGACAATTTTTACCAAGTGGTTTGCTATTTGTTTGGTTCGTTGGTTGTGGCCGCATTGAATTGTAAATGGAGTCTGTATTCACCTAGAGTGAGTGTGTTTCACAAGTACTCAGCCTTGAATCTAATGAAAAGTGTTATCGCTAACGGCAACTAAATCCGTTCCATTTTGACTATTATCCTAAAAATACATTTTATTCACACTGTGAAGTCCAACTCTCATTTAATACTATTCTTAATTTTTTTTATAAAAAAATTTTTTTATAAGGAAATGGACATAGTGTAGATACAATCTTGTCTATTAGGTAAACCACAAATTTTTAATATATTCCGTGATCAAAATATTAATAGATTTTCATCATCATCATCACAAGCACTCCAGTTCAGTGATGAACCAAGGCTTCCCGCACCAGCATCTTCCACTTAATGCTCCTCCAGTTATTAATACCTAAACTCCTAACTAGCTTATAGAACTCGTCCCCCCATCTTAGCCTAGGTCTACCCTGCCTTCTCTTACCCACAGGCTTGCTGGATAGTATTTCCGATACTATCCTCCTGCTCTTTCCACGTGTCCGGCCCAACCTAATGTTAAAGCCCTAATGAACTGCACTACGTTCACGCTCTTATATAATGAGTAAATCTCATCGTTCCGTCTAATTAATAGATTTTATCAAATATAATAAGCAACTAGTAGTTACCAAATAATAGTGATGAGACTGAAATCTCATATTTAACAGATATTTGGAATTGTTTATAAGAAATAAATTTTATTCATATTTTTCCTATACTTATTTCATTAAAAACATATTTTATTTATTATTAACAAGTGCAGTTATTTACCTTAGTCATTACCATTGTTGTTTTCTAATACATAAATTTGTGTCTCGTATCAAATACCTACTATTTTTTTAGATATTTCTTTAATTTACTATTTCGACTGCTTGATATTAATTTGTGTTCACTTATAACCCAATGATTATTATTTTCATTGCCGAAATTGGAGTTTTCGTCAAATTTTTTTTATTTATATAATCAATGCCCTATAAATTGTATACAATGTGAAAGCTCTTACTATTTTTTATTATTCTACTACATAATTTGTTTTCATTTTAAATTGTTTCAAAATGCTTTTGCACAAATTATTCAAAGCTAGTTAAATATGCAATGACGATATTGTATGTGAGCATTTTTGAAGAAACCGTGTCAGGTAATGTTCATTTTGGGAGCATAAAATCGAGGATACAATTAAACCACATATATATGTATGTACAAAAATTCAAAAAAATAATTATTATCCAAATATAATAATTACTTACTTTATTATGAAACAATAAACGATATTGTTTTGGGCTAAATACAATTTTGTATTATTTTATAGAGCGATATTTGAATGTAAGAGAGCAAAAGGTATTGGTAACTCTCACACGATGGAGTCATGAAATATTGCTTCATATTCTGTGATTTTCAAATATGTATGTTCTCTTGAAACGTTCACTGCTGTCAATCAATCTTGTTTTGACTCTAATACCTATTTGTAAGTTATATTAAATAAGTGTTCAATTGGACTCGCTTTTACTTAAATAAATAAATAATATTCGGCAAACGAGTGCTAGTTTACAAATCAACTACATATAACACTGGTAATAAAATTAAATCTTTTTCCAAACAAATTCGGGAATTTAAAAATAATAATTGAGTATTTGTTTACTAATGAATCTTGCTTTCAATTGATTGACAAATTTAAATTTCCACAAATGCATATAATAAAAATATGTACATGAATAATGAACAACAAAGTATTGTGTATTGGGGATCATTTCCAAGCTTTATTGAAAGTTTATGTATTTTGAAATGAATAAATTCAGTTGTATCCTCTGACAAAATGTGTTTCTGAAAAAAAAAGTGTTTTTATATCAAAAAAGTTTTCATGGAGGCTTAATAAACGAATATTGGGAAATCAAATTGTTTCAATTAATATATACCTCTATAAGTCTGGAAACATTGAGAATCGTCCAAATATTTATGATAATTATAATATCCACATGACGCAATAGGAAAATCTTAATTTTCATATACCAACTGGAAAAACATAAACATAATAATAGTTTCGCCGACTGGTTTTTATATATTGTTGTCTTATTTTAAATGATAAATGCATTTTGCGATTACGTAGGTGTGTTGATATTAGAGATGTTATCGCTATTTTTAATCATCATTAAATTGCAAAAAAATAACACAAAGAAAAATTGTCTTAATTATTTATTTTTTTAAATAAGCATATAATTATTGAACGCTTTTGATCATACACATGACTTGATATTAATTATGCTAAAAAAGGTAACACGATATCGCATTATTTTAATTAGAATTTAGTTGAACCGGTTGATATAAATCATATTTACAAGGTTACACCAACGCTAATCGGATGGTGTCTGTCTAAACTAAACTAAAAAAGAAAACTCCCCATAACACCCATATCCTTTTTTCTCCTCTTGTTACAATGCTCTTTGATCTCGCCATTATGAAATACCAACGGCTATTCTAAGAATATATTGCCCAAAAAACTGTGGCATGGACGGGATATGGGAAATATGAGCCAGGATAATATCAAATTAATTCACACATACATTTTTGAAATCATAGCTTACATTGATGCACAATGATTAGGTTGACATTCATAAAATACGATACAAACTATACAAGATGAGAAAATATTGCATTCCTCATCAGTATAATGACAAAGAGTGACTAGAATAAATTACTTACTATAAAACCTAGTCCAAGTTGGTGTAGTGAGTAAGTATTTTGACGTATAGGATCTCTACAACGATTACATTTATAATATTTATTTATTATTTGATTATTGTATTATTTTATTTAAACTCTCTGATATTAACACAAAAAATTATATGATGTACATCTAGACTTTTCATACATGAAATATTATATTCATTATAAAGTAAATTTCAAAAATAGTAATTTTATTTTATTAATATTATCATGTTACAAGATTGTTCTGGTAGTATCCGAAAATATCAAATAGAAAAATATATTTTACCACATATTGAATCAATAATATAAAAATGTAAGCCGCACAATACTCTACAATTGTAAGTAATTGAAAACCTGTTTTTTCACCCTCTTGGCAGATTTTTGCTTACTACGTATAAAACACAAGAACAGGGTGACACACTGTAGGAATAATAGAAATTGTACATAAAATATAATAATTGTTTTATCGAATTCAAACAATATTTATCATATTTAATTATTGCAGTATTTATTTATCTACAGTGTAGTAAAATATGGATAAGAGAACTTGGTAATAAATAATTAAATATATTAATTACAAATAACATGAATGCATGATTGATCATTACCTAAAACGAATATTTATATTATTATTCATTTGAAGTGCCGAAATATACATGATTAATTCACATTGTATTATTTTGAATGCACCAAAGCTAACAGATGACCGAATTATGTGAAGGTGATATTTCTCTTCTGTGACTTTGATTAAAAGATACACGAGTTGCTTTTTTATACACTCTGAGGTCATCCCATGCCTTTTTGATCATTTCTTTTCCTTCTATTATTTATAATTGATTACGTTCAAGCATACACAATGTTTTCGCCAAAACGGACACAAAAAGTGTACAAAAAATATAATTAAAATTTACGTCGGCGATCTGTTGAATTTTATATAAAAAATATATCATAACATCAGTTCTTAAAGTATGTATACGCCATTTGATGGCAATAAAATCTGAATCAGTTATTACAAAATATCAGTTAATGAAAATTGATTAATTGATACCGATCAAAATTATGTTCTTTCTTGATATTTGTTAATACAAACTTTTATGAAGACATTTTTCTCGCCAAAATTACGTATTATGCGGATTTGACTGTATTTTTTTTTGACTTTTTTTAATTATTAAACACTATTTGAAATAAATCACATGCACGCCGTAAAAATATATGAATAAAATGTATAAAAAATCAAACTCTACCTGATTTTTAATATTGGATATCATGACTATGTACTAAAATAAGGATGATATCCCTGTTTTTGAATTATTTAAATTATCCGTGGAATCATTACGATGTGTATATTTCTAAAATATAGATATGGTTTATTGGTTATATATATAAGTTTACCCTCAAGCAACACTTATACAATAAATGGTCTAAAGTTTTATTTAAATATTTTAAAATTAACATAAATCCAACATCACGGTCTTGACATAAACTGCTTTGAATGATTCGGTCGTTAGGCATTCACTTGTAGAATTGCATGCGAAATAACTATAATCATGTAATTATATTTATTTATAAATAAACGACGCATAATTATTAAAAGATTGAATGGAGCGGTAACCGAAAAATAAGAACTTGCATGACATCACACCGAATAGAAATGATCTGACCGTGTGCAACCTTCAAGTGATCAACAAAGTCATCTCGATATTAAATTAATGCTAATAAATGTATCGAAAATATTCTGTTTCAATCATGATTGCTTTGATCGAAAGGAGGTACAAATTAGTCCAGTGGAAAACAACATTAATAAAATATGCTTAGGCGTAGTCATGTATGAAGTTCGGTTCCAACAAAATATTCTGAAACACATTTTTTTTAAATAATTACCGTTCAATGTCACAGAAGAAAAGAGCTGAAACGTAAACGAGGTCAAAAAGATTGTTGCGCATTGAAAAATGAGGAAACTCCTGCAAAATGATCTCTCATACAATGGACTCGTATTGAATGATTTTTCCAGCGTTTCAATGAAAAATAAATGTTTCTCTTTTGTCACTTTCAGAATCGACGAAGCGAAGAGAAAAAGTTGGACGTGTTAAGGTCATTTCTGAACAAGATTGACATTGGCCAAATATGGAAACTGCATTTGAATAATTTTGTATACGAAATGTGTTTGGTTTATTATTGGGGACATTTCTTCAGTTTTCAGCAAATGCACTTTGCATCATATCACATACGAATATTCTATTAAATATAATCAAACAGATTAAAATAATTTAATTGTGCTAATAAACATTTAATTTATGTATAATATTCTTTGTTCTTTTTTTATTTAAGGATTTTTTTCGATAAACACAATAAATAATTATGTTATTTTGTACACTTGAAATCTTGACATTCACAAAAATTATTGAAATTTTTCATCCCCTTATATTATATGCCATCAAATTCTATACATATATTTTAATAGTAATAATTAAATGTGCAAAAAATAATTAACAAAACATATGTATTAAATGATTATAGAACGGAGAACACATAATACCACACTTATATAATTTGAAAAACTTATTGTTTATATTTTACTGATTAATTTGTTTAAGACGGAATATTAAATTTTCCCATATAAAATTTATTAACTTGTTTGATTTTTGCAACATTCAAAACTTCATATTATACAACGTCAATATGAAATTATTACATGCATATTAATAAATTTTTAACGAGCAATTAAAAATGCATTCTAAAATCCAGCCAACGGTAGGTAACTAACGACTCTCCTGAAGATAAATTAATTGTTATTGAGTTATCAAAAGTGAAATAATATTCACATATAAATGGTGTTAAGGAAGTGTTGATATTTTCCCATGGACTATGGCCCGAGGCTACAAAAAGCGCATGTGCGAAGACTCGTATTTCAGATTGTCAGTTATAATTAATGTCATAGACTAACGAGACAGTTCCATATTGTGCATACAATATGATAATAATAATAATGTGCCACTATAAAATTAAATTATAATATCATATCTTCAATAAACTATTGTCCGATTCAATATAAACTAGTGTAATGTTTGTGATTCGCAGTAGCTCCATACAATTAATAGGAAAACCTTTTATAAAATGCATTGAAATTCATATTTTTTTCAAGTTTTATTAGATTATTTAAGATTAGATTAAAGTTCTTCTTAAAAGAACCTCATATTTTATTAAAACTGTACTTAAATGACAATTTATTACTTGGTTAAACCCTTTTGACTATTGAAAACAAGATTGACATTGGCCAAATATGGAAACCGCATATGAATAATTTTGTATGCGAAATGTGTTTGGTTATTGTTGGGGACATTTCTTCAGTTTTCAGCAAATGCACTTTGCATCATATCACACACGTAAATTCAAATGAATATAATTAAACACCTTAAAATAATTTAATTGTGCTAATATTAACACAATAAATAATTATATTATTTTGTACACTTGAAATCTTGACATTCACACAATTAATTGACATTTTTCATCCCTTAATGTAAAAATATTTTTAATTAAAAATGTTCATATTTATTGCCATTGTTATAAAATTCCTTCTTCTGTGATTATTACATCTTTTTAAAAATAGTTCTGATAAATTCAATAATTCAAAGATGTTGAATTTGTGTTCTTTGAATTTTAATTTTGCACTGCTATTAATTAATGCACTATACACAATAAATATATACTTAACAAGAAGAAAAAATGAACAAATTTATTTAATATTTTTAATTTTTATACATGTTCTGACCTAAACTTAAGCGTAGAGAATATATATCATTTTTATTTTTATATGAAATTTAATGTTAATAAATTATTATATTTTTATAATATAAAAACCTTTTTTTTGAGATAACTAAATAACAAGTTGATTTTATATATATTTTTCAAATAATAAAAAAAATCGTAATGTAATTTTTTATCTCATACAAAAGGTTTTTTCAGACGGATTATTATTACAATTTCTTTATTATGCATAAGTTTTTACATTGATTGATAGAACAATACATCTTTGGAAATAGACTTATATAGACTAATAGTTTACAGAGTGAATACATATTTTTACCTATAACTAACTTGAGAATGTTTTATCTAAATTTGACATGAGTAATAGTATTTAGTTATAGAAAGAATGAGGAAAAAATTAAAAACCTATTAACATATTTGAAGATTAATAAATAATAACAACAATGAAAGCAGTATTAACAAAACAGTTACAAATATAATGCTTTTAAACTAAATAACATAAATTCGTTTTGAGTAAAACGAAATTTGAGTTGAGTGGATTATAGAGAAAAAAATAAAAACCCATGTTTCAGACGGATGGATAGAGGGTGTTGTTTATGATAACAATACTCACTAAAACAGTTTATCCAGCAAAATATTGTATACACTTAGCTGTGATTAAAATAGTTGTTTGATGAGTCATTTGCTGATTTTTCGGATTGTTTTTATTGAATGCAGTCATAATTACGAAGCGGAAAGGTTTGAATATGTGTCGGTTCACTTTCGCACGAAGGTGACCTAGACCAAGGGCAGACAGATATCACATATAATAATGGAGTTACTTGTCCACTAGTCCACCGGTCGTGTTGTACAATGAAAAAATCTAGAAAAAATATTTAAAAAAAAACATTCAAAATGAACCGCGATGCACGTTTGCACGGATGAAAAAATTGCCGTCGGGCTAACAACTCGACCGTGTATAATCTTCAACGAGCTGTCACCTCGGCAACACAATAATGCTAATGAAAATTGTAGAAAATTCTACAATTAATCTTGAATGCTGTTAAATAATTGGAGATTATTTTCTAAGAAAATTTAAATCCCTAAAAAAAGACGATGGACAAAACAATTGATTGGTTCTTTTAAAAATAATTGACTCGGAATAATTTGATCCATACATGAAGAGTATTTATTGACTATTCGTACTACCCATTAAAGTTTTATACATTTCTTATTTCTTTTATTTGCTACTATACATTTCTTATAGGTTATATTATTAAACACTTATTATTGATTGGGATTTTATCAATAACAGTCCTGATAAGTGATTGAATTTTTTATAATAAATTACTTTAAATTGAACCCATAACCATTGTGCTTGCAGTCAACAATGCATGAAACTACATTATCAAATATTTTTTTGTAAAAACATAATTTGTGTTACAATGCACATATTTTACTTAGCAGTATTATTCTTAACAATTACATCCATTGAAAATATAATTTTAATAGGACGTCATATGCAATTCTTACATTCTTGAAAAAAATGTACGTGCATAATACAGAGAGCAATTATTTTATGGAAACTAAAAAGTGTGGCCATGGAAATGTCAAGGTAGGATAGATTTTTCATACTTGTTATACATTTTATTTCAGATAATTGTATGTTATATTATAAAATGTTTTTTTTTTGTATTGCATTAACTGTATTTACTTATTATTCTTTCAATTTGATTTCTGCACATCACATTTAACATGATTTCCAATACTACAATGATACTTTTAATAATAAATTTAGTAGTTCATAAAATAAGAAATTAACAACCACCCACAATATTTGTCAGTCAAGTTGAGAAGAACTTTCAATAGTTAAATTATTAATGCAAAACACACCCACATTTAATATTAAATATTATTCGGATGCATTATTTTTTCAAATAATATAAACGTCTTATATGAAATAGTTTTGGTATCATACTTTCAACTAAGATGTGTTAGTTATAAAAACAATTGAATAAAAATTAGTTTAAGAACCGTGTAATATTATATTTTCACAGTATTATGCGTACAATTTTAATCGCTCGAATATATGAATATTAATAACTTCACCTGCTAAATATAAATAATGATTTATGCGACTTTTTAAAAGGAGTATGTATTGGAAAAAATATACATATCCATGCATGCAATTCCATATAAAATAAATAAAATAACACCTGTTGTGCAAGTACAAAGTAATTACAAGAATTTCAACAATTTATTAAACATTGAACTGTTTGTGGCCCTTTTAAAGATTGGATAATTGTATAAATTTAATGTCTCAGCTAGGAAGAGAATTTAGTGACTTTGTATCTGTAAAGGGATAATTTAGAAATACCATAAACATAAAACTTATTATTCATACCTGTCATAAAATGGAATAAGGTTATTTATATAAAACAAATAGTGGACAGCACGATCATGCAATATAGAGGCCCGGTTACCATTTATCAATATCTTGACATGTCTTTAATTGCAAAAATAGCTATCCATTGTTTTTGGCAAGTACTTTTATTGCATAAAAAAGGCTATGTGGGACGGAAAAAAGTTTTAGTTGAGGAAAAAAATATTTTGTATTAATTGACAAATCAATCATTCCCACAATATTAATTTCAAGGTGATTCCAAAGCGACTTTTTACTCTTTGTAATTAACTTGACTGTACATTAAAAGTGGTTGAGAAATAATTTACAAATTCAACGCCCGATCGATTATAATCTTAGATAAGTGGAGTGAAAATTGAAAAACGTGTTTAGCAATGAAAAAACAATAATCTTAATCCTATTAACCAAAAATATCAATTTACTAATCATACAATTAGGGTAAATAGAATTTAGGAAAGATGATTCTATATAAAAAATAGCTACATATATTGGGTCAATCCATAAATTTAGTGAGCCATTCAAAAACCAGTTCTTTGAGACAAAATAATATAGTAAAGGTATTATAAAAAATCCTACAATATTAAATTCACATTATTTCATACAAATAGAAACAAATAACAATACTTTATTGTGCATCTTCCATTATTAATAAATTTAATGTGTGTGTGTTTTTAATGTGTAATGTTGGGTATTTGCATATATTGTTTTATGGAACTGGCAACAATTTAAAAATATTATATATTTTTTTAAATAAAATAATAAATTGCGCTTTATTTTGGTGTTTTCATATACTAATGATCATTGAATTGATCTAAAGCCTCATCTTTTAGTCATTAACGTCATTAATCACTTTCAGGTCCTTGGACATACATCGAAAAAACATATTTTTTCCAATAAGCAATAAAAATAAAATTAAAAGAGTACGACATGGGCTTCTTCATGTTGAAATTTTTTTTCTATATCTTTTTTAGATTGTTATACTCTCCTCTAAAACGCACGCGGATCGTTTTATAAGCAAAGGTCGTAATCTTAATAAATAACATATTTCATGTCCGATTAAGTACAAATAAATGGGTTGAAATTATTGGTTCATCGTAAAACACTGGATTCTGTATGCATTGTAGAATCATTTCGCGAAAGGTCATCAGTGTTTATGATTCCTGCGGGTTTATTTAACCCGATAAAACTAGTGTATTTTATCTTCGAATTGAACAATAATGTAATAGTATTTAGTGATAGTAAGACGAGAGCGTGTAGTGACAATTGAGTCGACCCAAATCAACGGATGAATGATAATCGGTCGCTGTTGCTCTGCTCTACTCCACAAAACTGTGCATTTCGCAACACAACCCAATTTATATTTTATACAGATAACGCATTATTATGTATCATTATCATACTCAAAAATAAATTATCTATGTGAGAGGGAAAATTCAATGTGATAATGCCCAGTGCTTAAAATTATTATGTTCGTGTGCATTAAAGATATTGAAATGAAAATCTATGTACATATGTTGTCAAAATAATGTTTAAGAACTCTTATTGATAAAAATCATCAAAACTCTTTGTATTTAAATAGGAACATAGTCAAATTAGGAATTCACCTCGGAATCTAAGCCTAGAAGTAGTTAATTTGGCGTTATAAAAGTTGTCTGAAAAATATAGTGAAATCCGGTAACGGGTTTGGAAGTTATTTAAGGTCAAAGGTCACAAAAATCAATTTTTCAAGATTACCTCATTTTATATAGCTCTTGCTATATTAATTGTATTTGATTAACATATAATATCCTAAATTTATCTAATTACTCATAAAATTTATTTTTTATAAATGATGACTCTAATTTCTGCTTTTATTGGATTTCGGAGCTGTAAGGAGAGAATTTTACCAAGAAAGGTTGCTTTTGTAAATAATTTTAGATATTTTATTACATTCTTTCTGTAAAAACGGCATGTCTGTGAATTTTAAATATATATATCTATATATTTTTTACCAATCAACAATAATAATCAATGATTTCAATTGTCAGACTTCATGCATGGCTAAATTTAATTGCAAAATTGATTTTCCTAGATATATCGATTGATAACACATAATATAATTGATAAAAATCGATTTAAAAACATCCAAATACTAAAATGATGACTTCTTACTATTTATGACCTCTGGCATTGAAAATAATTAGTTTCCTTTCTATTGAATTTTTTATAAAACATCTGAAAAAACGATATATCTACCTTTTTTAACATTTAACTTTTCATTTGGATTCCAAAAATCTAATAGTTAAATTTGTTGGATAAGTATTAGAGATAATCTATAATACTTACTGTTTACATATATTATGTACGAGTATGTAAGTTTTCCTCGCGGTCTATTTGTCGGGTACAAAAGTGCCATTGTATTCATGTGGCTAATCATAATTATAGAAGACATATACGATAACTATTAACCCATTTCCTATTGAAAGGCTACTTGTCGTCACGGTTGACTATACGAAAACAAGAACACCCATTGATTTTGTGAAATATGCCATCGAGAACGGAGAACAATGACATTAAGTACAAGCCAAGGAGCACGTTCCATACTGTAACTCGCCGTGATTTATTCCCTACAAAGCTGACCTAGAAAGCATTATAAAAACTATTATATAATGCATAATTTACCATAAATAAATACGGAGTAGGTAACTATATTTCTAAAACTCCATTCACCTCAAACAAATGCACACATAAAGTCATCCTTGTGTCTAAATTTAGATTTCCAATTAAATATTTTTTGTATCCGTTATTTTATTTTATAAAAGTTGCATTCATCGAATTTGATTGCCAACAGATTTATATGATTATTAATCAACGATGAGTTTTTTTGATGTGTCTAATAATTTTTATATTACCGAGATACTATACTTAATTGATTCGAACTGAAGATGAGAGATTCGGTAATTATTATGGCCTTGCTTTGATAAATACTATAAAAAATGTAATAAACCAAACATCCATACAAAATAAGCATTGAGTAAATTGATTATGCTTAAATTTGTAAGAGTAAGAAATTAAGATTACATACATACGTATGTAAATATTAATCATTTAACTATGTTTATTAAGAAACTAAAAATGTAGATGGATAAAATAGCCTCAAAAAATATTATTATTAGTAGTTAGTCTCCTTCAAATGTTCATATTTGTATATAAAATGTCAGTATGAAAATCACTTCAAATATCTCCCACTATCAATATTAACTGTTTTCAATAATCAACCAAATAAAATTGAATTGATTAACAATGAAGATAAGTAGTTGGAAGGTAAAATGTGTATTTTTATTTAATGCTATGACTTGAAGTCAGTGAAAGTGGGATTATTTGGGATATTTATATGGAATAAATAGAGGCAAGTCCCTTCCAATACATAATTTACTTTCACCACTAACAAAAGTAATTTCTATAATAATATGTAATATCATCTCCAGATCAAAATTTGTTTATAAAAATTCCATTTTTAATACAAAGATGTTCAACAAAAGCAGGATATATGAGTAGCGAAAACCAATAAAACAATCACTGTCAAAATAAAATAAGAAAGTGATGATAAATATTTTATGTCTTTTAAAAATATTTTATTTACACGTGGGATTTTAACGAATTTCCAATTTAATTTATTTTTAAATAATTTAATTAAATTCTTATGCATTAGTTGTATTTGAAAAATAATTGAAATAAATATTTAAAAATGTATGAGACAAGGCAAGTGAAACATATTTTATAAAATAATTTTAAACACACCTGTCACTTTCTTTGAATACTTATTTTCTTTCTCCAGCAATTCCACTTTGATTAAAGAAGCATATTATGCTCATACAGAATAAAAAAATATACAATACGGTGACATATTTCTAACGCACCTCAGGCGTGACAAACTGTTAATCACTTTCTCATTTTTAATATCATTATTTACCGCACATTTTATTAAATATGTGTCAATTAAAAAAAATAGAAAAAATTTTGGTCAACCAAAAAAATTTAAAGTAATAATAATCCTGGTGCACATTCTAAATATAAGTGTATGTATATTGTAGAGCAATGAAAGGAGAGACTATAGTTACGTAACAGTAGTATGGGAATCAGATAGCCATTGCTGGTGTCTCGATTCTTTCGGACACAGACCAGGAAAAAAGAAAGTTACCAACCCACCTTCTTTACGAAAGTGAGAGTGCCACATTACGTCCTCTCACTATTACTATGTTCTCTTCTCCTCTCCTCGATGTTCGCTTCTTGCTTTTGAGACGCACGAATAATTCACAGTTTCGAGACTATAAAATAAAACTAAGTATTCGATAAAGACCAATGACGTTGTTTCAATTTTTAAAAAAATAGGCCAGTTTTTAACAATTCCAAGAATTCTACACTCCTTTGTGTAGGATTCATACATTGGAGAGGATAGGAGACGGCAATTTTATTTTATTTTATTTTATTTAAAGGAGTTCCTTTCATATAATATTTTAATAGATATTTGTATATAAGGTAAGTATAAGAATTACACTGCAAAATTATGAATAATACTACTGATCACCGTTATTCGCATTATTTGGAAAGGGTATTTTAAAGACACTTTAAAAATAAATTAATTAATAAAAGGTTACTGGGAAATATGGGATCAAAATCTAAGGTCTTACTTAAAATAATCAGTGAACTTGAACAAAAAAACTACCTAATCATATTTATCGAAATAATATACTATATATATTGTCTAAGGTGTTTTTATGTTATATGTATAAATCATTCAACCAATTTTTGGCAGGTAAAGTAGATAAATAGTTCTTAATGTATTGGGGTTCAGTGTGTTCTTAAGACTTTATGGAAGTTAGCCACATATTTAAAATCGGTGGTCGTTTCGTGGTATTAATATGAACATCTTGAGTTGCATTTAACTAACGATGTTCATACTCTCGATCGTATGAAGCAGAAATTGTATTGGAATTAATTTAATAAAAAATATATCGATATTTATGTAGTATAAAGACTAGATGAATTAACTCAAAAGAAATTGTGAGTAGATTTTTTCATATGATCTTACAATATTTTTTATTGAAGAAAAATAAAAATAAATCTATCTATGTATAACATTAATTTGAATTATTTTTTGAATGTTGGTAAATATTTTATTGCCCATAATAATCATTTTTTTAAATGATCAATCTAACCACATATGTATAGGAATGTTAAATTACAATTTTCCTTTCGCTTGTTTGAAAATATTTTTTTTACTAACGGCCTTCGCACGGGTTTTTGGCTTTTTTTGAGTATTCTTAAAATATGATTATTTCGTAAAATTGAAATAAAGCAATTTTGATTTGTGAACGTTGATTTTCCAATCACGATTGGTTTTCCACGAGCAAGCTGCCTTCAACATATACAGACACGCGCTCTAAGGTTTCATCACATCCACACCGTGAATATCCCATTACATTACATACACTTAATGTGTCTCTAATGCAACGTGTCTTTCAATATACACCGACAATTCATCTACCAAAATACAATCAACTTGTGTTGAAATCATAATCATCATCAATGACACTCGAGGGTCACAACCTTCCTTGATAATTCCGACTTCCATCGCGGTTCATACATATTATTAATAATTCTGAATTCATACTATGCTTGTAAAAGATATGTTAATATTTTCTAACATCCCTCTTTCATTATAAATTTGATCGTCTTATTGAGATACGATTTAAAAGTTGACTTAAGGCTCTAGTGATTAAAGGTAGAAGGAGAGCACTAAGAGTAAAATAACTTTTATTAAAAGACTGATAATTAAAAGGATAGAATAGAGTAGATCCACTAACTTGAGTGTCGCAACGGACTGGGCTGGATTATTATTATTTGTATTGAATCCCATAGACACATCGTTTTTTTTAAATTATTTTATTTATTTGTTTATATACGCCCTTTCTGCAACGGATTGTTACAAATTTGTTTTTTTTAAACACAATAATAAATTGTTCATCCATTGTGTCACTATTGCTAGTTAACAAAGTCTCCGACAGAGCGGCGCTGCCCGACGAATATTACTATCCAGGAAATCAGAGTTAAATTGAATCAAGGCGATCGATTGAGATTTTTATAATCTTGCCAATAAAAACGCAATAAATATTATTTAGCTCATTCAAAGTTTGTATAGCTTTTTAAATGTAACTCTTTATTTTTTAATCAACTCATTCATAGTCTAAAGCAAATTTTGCTTGATAGCAAGAAAAAAAAGAGAAGCAAACGGCTTATTTTTATTGATTTTGTTGTATAAATAATACATATTCATGAAGAAATTTTTCTCCATTAAGAAATAGTAATAAAATCATAAACCTATGTTCAAAGCTGAACCACCTTCTACGACGATTTAAAAAATATTTTTAGTAATTCAAATTAAATGAACATGCAATTCAAAGGAAAGGGGCGAATAATTCTATTAAAATAATGTGTCCTTTTTGTAATTTTCGTTTATACCTACTTTTGACCGTATGCACATTTTTTTTCATAGTCAAACATGTCACATCGAAACGCTTTAAAATTCATATGGTTTATAATGCTTGACACAGTTTATTTGTGCAGTTTCCGATACATTAGTGTATGGAAGTATGTATTGTATAGAAGTAGCAAATAGTGTTTGGAAATGGTGTCAGTGTGCGCTATGTTAATGTGGACGGTGTCACTGGACTGTGGCCCTTTCAAAATCACACACTATTTCAAATAACAATACATTAAAGAAACCACCAATATATCTACAATTAACCTATATTTATGATACATAAATATTATATTTAGTATAAAATTGTAGCCATGAGATGAAATAAACGATATGTACGGCTGATTAAATAAAATACATAATATAATGTCCCCATGTTCCTTTATTGAATATTTTGGTTATGTTGAGTGGGAGTACTAATTCATAAATTATATCATTTGAATAACATATAAAACTGTTAATGGGTGGTTATTAATAGTATATAAATAAATACAAAAATAAGCAATAGTGTCTTACAAAACCACAAGCAAAGCCTTGGCATTCTTACGGTTGCGTTTTTAGTGCACTCGATCGAGCCGCAATGCCAAAGTAAAACGCGTCCCTTTTGCAACTAATATAACATAACGAGATAATATCTTTTTAATTAAATAATTTTTCGTTTGGATACTTAAGTTGTCTATTTATCGAAATAAGTCACTCAAATAATCCCAAGGTAAGTAAATCTTCAAATACGTAAGAACTATTCAAACTAGGTTCCGAAACGCATTATTATTGATTGTATTTATTTGGTGAATTTATATTTTATTTATCTTATTGTGCGAATTTTTATTCTTTGGTCTGCTGATTTAATAATTTGCTCAATATATACCTTTCAACTAAGGGAATCAGAGCAAAGATATAATAAGATAGAGAAGATTGATGTTTGATATTGAAGTTTATTTTTTTAATTCAAGCCGTATAAATATTATGAATTAAATAAGTAAATAATAATGAAAATGTTGTGATCCTAGTTGTCAGGAGTTCCCAAAATAAAAGAAAACACGTTTTTTACGATTTAATTCATAATATGCTAATGATACGGAAAAGTCTTTGAAACCAAGTTTAAATAAATACTTGTATCAATAAATTTTAGTACAAAAGGTATCCGAAAATCACATGGGTGTTTATATAATTTAAAAGCAAAATTTAATGTTTTCGAAAGGCTCTCGCAAAATGATATGGTAGAAATAAATATAGTTACACAATTCAATTATTCCGGTTACACCTAAGCCCGTGAGAACATCATCTTTTAATTCGGCTAACTTTCTTAAGACAAAGAACCGAATTACGTTTTACATTATTTAAGCACTTTAAAATACTTAAAAGTGTTGCGAAAATTTAGAAATATTGTCGTTTACAGTGACACTATTTGCCGATTTCACAATCACACCTTCGGAAAATCTCCCATGGAAACGAAAATGTTCGCCACAACGCAATGCCTTGTTCAATAAAGTGTTTGATATAAGATTTCTTTTATATTTACCCAATTATTACTACAAAATTCTAAAAAGCTTTTTCGGTACGTAATAATGATTAATTTTAATAATAAAGGGGACAGAATTTGAATATATATTAAAATTTATTGTTTTATATATTATTGAATGTGTAAAAAATTCTTTATATAATTCTTGAAAATGAGTTTTAGAGTTTGAAATTCTTTTTTTATTTTAACTCTAACACTTTTGGTCAATGCCTATAAAAACCCAGTAATATAAACGTAAAAAATGATTCTACAATTTATTTACATAAATTATATTTATCATTTTTGAAAAAGTATTCCATCTTTAAAGTAAATTATTTGAAAAAATCCAACAAAGGTTTGATGAGCAATGGTTATTTGAAATATCTAATGAGATATTTTAATCGTAGTGGAATCCAATATGAAAAATGTAATTTTAAAATGCTAAATGGATAATAACACATGAAAAAATAATAAAAGAGAGACACGACAATTTCGGTTGTGATGAATAATAATTTTGCGGAGAACGATTGTTTTTTTATATTTATTTAGTGAATGTTAATGTCATTAAAAATTATGTATGTTGAATATTAATCCATCATTATCTTATTTGAATAAATGATCAGCATTTTAAATCTAAACCAATTTGGAGATCGTTTAAAACGATTATCACAATTTATTCATTAATATGCGGTAAAAGGTATTTCATTACTATAAAAAGTTGGTTTTCTTAGAATCCATGCTGTTTTTTGTGGTCTAATTTATACGTCTAGCGACGTCTAGTCTTGCAAGTTATTTAGTAATTTATGTGCAATGCAATTATAGTTAGGTTTATAGTAAATGGGAATGCAAGGTCTGATTGTAGTAAGACTCACATATTACTGACAAGATAACATCGAGCGTCCAAACCGATGACTGTCAAAATAATCACCGCTTTACTATTTTATTGCTCATTCACTACTCTACAACTCATTGAATAATTATTATTCAAATTGTTAGAATAATAAAATAATTCTACATTATATATCATTTTTTATAATATAATGATAGAACCATTGAGTAGGATTAAATCTATTATACAGGGCGGACTTGAACTAACTAACAAGAACTAGTGAACTAGAAAAAAATCAAATATTTTAGTTTTTTTTATTATTTATCAAAAATATTAATACTACTTTTGGAATATAATTTGGGCCACCATCTTGGAATCAGCTGTTTCTCTGAAGTACTCAGCAGTCATTGTCACGTGTGCTTTGTGTATGTTATAATATGTAATTGATATAATTAATTTATTTTTTAATAACAACAATTAGTTATACATACTTGTATATTGTTCAATTCACTTTTGTTTGCAATTGTTTGTAGTGTCGATTATTATTTTACTTAACGGCAAAAAATGGTAGGTATTACTACAAAAATTATAAGAACTACCATATTTTTTAATTCTGTGGAATTCATTGAGATTAAATAAAAATAAAATTGTAGATAAATTTCATGTCATGACAAATATAAATATTTTTTAAGATAGTGATCAAATACATCGATACTCCATTATAACTTATAGTTAATGTGATTTTATAATGTATTACATATTCTCCAACAAATCCTGATAGGTTATTTTTCTTTATAGATTATGTACTTAATAATAATTAATAAAATATTTATATAAAAAATAATATAAATAGTTATAATTAAGGTGTAGTTAATATTAATTTAAGAAATTATATTTAATTAATTTAATATATTTTGTCATCATATTGAGAATGGCTTTTTGATTTGATGTAAAAAAGAGTGCTGAAGCAGTTTGATTTATTGTTCTAATGCATTCATTTAATGTCATTTGTAATTAAAAGGAATATATAACGCGCTTAATGAGTTTATATAAATAAACATAAGTGTAATAAACACAATGTGTAATATGTAATACTTTAGAGCGAGTTCTGCATCGACACGATTATAAGATGAGTAAAAATCACATTAAATAATGATTCGTTGGTAATGTGTATTGTACATTGACAAGTCAGATAATGGACTGGGACCAGATGGTGGTCCTGTCCGAAATATAAAGAGAGATCATATAAAAAATGTGTGTATTGTGCGAGTTTATTTTGGATAGAAAATGGAGCATGAAAGACAGCTTATAAGTGAATATTGCGTCATAGAACCACGGGGACTTTCTTTCTATCCAGGTATACACAAAAGACATCAACGACCGGTCCGGACCCCAACAACAACACTGGGGTTCACCACACTATACACCTGCAATACTGGAAACTCATAACTATTCCAATCATACTAAAACACCATGTAAATATTGGGTATACCTCGTTTGGATAAAATTCAAAAGAAAGTTTTCTTAGTTCGTATAAATAATAAATAAACATTCTTCACGTATGACAGAAGAGTCACGAAGATCGAGAAAAATCTCTCTCTAAGTATGTAAATATTTGTATTTATCCATTAATTATATTTAATAGACGCACAACAAATATATTTTCGATAATTATAACAAAATGACAATTTGCAACTGGAGCCAATAAAATTAAATAAATTGATTTTATTTTTATTATTCGTGGTTATAATGAAGTTTTATACACGATGCTAATTAGGCCAGTACTAACCTACGGTGCAGAAACATGGGTTATTACCAAAACTGAAGAGGATAGGCTACTTAGGTTCGAGCGGAAGATTCTTAGGAGGATCTTGGGTCCTGTTCAGGAGGCACCGGGACTATTTAGAATTAGACGGAACGATGAGATTTACTCATTATATAAGAGCGTGAACGTAGTGCAGTTCATTAGGGCTTTAACATTAGGTTGGGTTAAAGAGCAGGAGGGATAGTATCGGAAATACTATCCAGCAAGCCTGTGGGTAAGAGAAGGCAGTGTAGACCTAGGCTAAGGTGGGGGGACGAGTTCTATAAGGTAGTTAGGAGTTTAGGAATTAATAACTGGAGGAGCATTAAGTGGAAGATGCTGGTGCGGGAAGCCTTGGTTCATCACTGAACTGGAGTGCTTGTGATGATAATGATGATGAATCGATGAAGTTAGTCAGATGAAGTTATCTTGCACCTTTGTTAGAATCGTTTTGACTCATACGAATAAAATATTAATTATATTATCATTAATACCATTGTTAAGTCACATAATCGTAATATTCTTTTATTACTTGATTTCTTGTGTTTTGTGTAAGTTTTTATCGGTAAAATATATTAGTTGTGGTGCCAAATTAAGGGTATACTTTCGATGTTTACTATATTAGTGTGTAGATTTATGATTGTAATAAAA